>JANQAP020215594.1:0-19516 GCA_026874005.2 Erythroxylum coriaceum | reverse complement strand
TCCAATTCTCTAAGTATGATTCTTTAAACCATAATTTAAGACATATGCAATACATGTTCAATGAAACATTCCAACTAAGTTACAATTTGGGGCCTTACAATAAATGTGGAAGAAAACAAAATTACCTCTTGCCATTGTTGTTTGTTCTTAAAGAGCTACATTTTTGGAATTCTTCTAAGCTCTCAATTCCCAAATACAATGGTGTATGTTGACAGAAGAGAACATAAACTTAGGGACCCAAAATAAGAGAAAAAACCTATATGAATGTGCTTCCATCAAGCACAATGAAAGTTACCATAAAACCAGGAATTGAATACCCACTAAATGAATATTGTTTAGACCATTACTCTAGCAAGAATAAGAAAGGTTCTCACATTCTCCCACTTGGTCCATAAGTTTAACTTGGTATCGAATCCTAATCTGATCTAAGTATAATATATGAATTATGGTGATAGGTCCTCTAGTAGTTTAGTATTAACTTCTATGTATTACAGTATACTATAATTGTATTAGCTGAATGTGGTAACATTACTTAATGAATAAACCCTACGTTTACTCCAGGTCCAAAATAATCAATTTTTTCAAAATTTAATAATGTGCACCATAATATGAGGAAATATAATAAGAGTTTTATGAAAATAACATTGTCTATACAATCAAAACTATATAATGGAACTTAATCCCATTATAACAACATGATCCTTGAACTTCACTGGTGGCATGCCTTTTGTTAAAAGATCAGCTATCATCAATTCAGTGCTAATGTGTTCGATCATCAATTCAGAGCTAACATGTTCGATGACCACTTTCTTATCCTTAACACGTTCCCTTATAGATAAAGACTTGATGTCGATGTTTTTACTTCGGCTACCACTCTTATTGTTTTTAGTTAGAAAAATATTAGTTGAATTGTCACAATATATTTTTAGTGGCCCATAAATGGAATCTACAAGTCTAAGCCCATATATGAAACTCTTTTAGCCATACATCATCTGATGTAGCCTCAAAACAAGAAACAAACTCAGCCTCTATGATAGAAGTAGCAGTAAAAGACTGCTTGACACTCCTCTAAGATATGGCTCCATTGGCAAACATGAAGATATAATCTAATGTTGATTTCCATGAATCAACACACCCAGCAAAATCTGAATCTGAGTGCCCTGTTACCTCTGGATTATTGGTGCATCTGTACGTAAGCACGTAATATTTGGTCCCTTGAAGGTACCTCAATACTTTCTTTGCAGCTCTCCAATGATTTAATCCTGGGTTACTCTAATATCTACCTAATATTCCAACAGCAAATGCAATGTCAGGTCTTGTACAAACTTAAGCATACATCATGCTTCCGACTGCAGAAGAATATGGAATATTTTTTATTTATTCCCTTTCAAAATCATTTTTCGAGCATTGGTCTAAAATGAACCTATCCCCTTTAACAATAGGTGCTACGTGAACAATCTTTTATCCAAAATCTCTCTAAAACTTTATTAATATAGGTTGCTTGAGACAAACCCAAAACATCATGGAATCTGTCTCGATGTATCTTAATTCTAATGACATAAGATGCATCACTCATATCTTTCATTTCAAAATTTTTAGAGGGAAGTTGTTTCATACCATGTAACAAACCCTTATCATTGGTTGTAAGTAATATGTCATCCACATATAATACAAGAAAACAAATTTTGCCCCCACTAACCTTCTAGTATATACATTGATCCATGACGTTTTCTTCAAAACAAAATGATGAGATAATATCATAGAATTTCAAATACCACTAGCAGAATGTTTGTTTCAATTCATATATGGATCTTTTAAGCTCACAAACCAAATGCTCACCATTAGTAGAGGAAAATCCTTCTGGTTGTTTCATGTAAACCTCTTCCTCTAGGTCACCATAGAAGAAAGTCGTTTCACATCCATTTGATGCAATTCTAAATCAAAGTGAGTAACCAATGCTAAAATTATACGAAGTGAATCATTTTTAGAGACAGGAGAAAATGTTTATGTGTAATCGATTCCTTCCTTTTGAGTGAATCCTTTAGCAAAGAGTCTTGCCTTGTATCTCTCAATGTTGCCTAATGAGTCTTTCTTTGTTTTAAATACTCATTTGCAGCTTATAGGTTTTGCTCCGTTATGCAACTCAACAAGATCCCAAACATCATTATTCTTCATATAATCCATTTCTTCCTTCATAGCATTGTACCATAAATTTGATTTATTGTAACTCATAGATTGTGAAAAGGTTTTAGGATCATTTTCGGCTTTTATATTGTAGTCAGATTCTTATAGATATACAACATAATCACTAGTAATAGCTTATTTTCTTGTTTTAGTAGATCTCTTTAATGTTGCACCAACTCTAATAATGAAATATGTAGCTAGTGAAGAATTGAGATCATTCCTACAAGGAATCTATTGATAAGTGTTTTACGAGTTAAAACTAAACAAATTGGGAGCATTGAATTAACACAAATTTAAGAAATTAAAATTGACAAAAATTCAGGTCATCTGCATTATCAACTAGTATGGATCATCGATATAAAATTAAGTCCATTAACAAATACTCATTGAATGGTTTTCTCGCTCAGGATTAAATGAATAGAAACACGTATTCTAATCACTCTTATTAACCAAAAATTTAGATACGATCTTAAGTTTGATTAATTAATAGCTTAAAGAACTAAGAGAATCAATGAGCAAGACAATACACGTACGATATGTATTTAGTCTAGATAAATATCTTTCTTAGAATTTCCAATCCTTAACGTAAAAGTTAGTAATCCTAATTGCCACTTTGGATTAGCAAAACTGAACGTCAAATCCTACTAATCTGGCTGTAAATTAAATCAATCAATTCCTAATTGTGCACCCTAGAGACTAATCAATTTAATCATGAAAAGTAATACGAAAGACACTTAATATTAGTCAATGAAATAAACTTTATTCAGAAAATCTCACAAATACTAGATGATAACGTTGGTTTCCTTCAACCAAGAAGAAGAATTTAGTTACTCATAATAGTGATGAAACTTGACAAGAAAAATAGCAGAACATCTGGTCTCTATCCTTATCTTTCTTCAAAAAAGAACGAAAAAACTCCCAAAAAGTCAAACAAAAATTTGAAAGAGAAAATGTTTAGTAAGGTTTTTCATCCTTCCTTCTTAAAGTTATTTTATCATATACACTTTCCCACAAAATCAGGTAGCAGATCCCCACATAAAGAAAACAACTTGATTCCCAAAATAATTAGAATCCTAAGTCTATCGAATCTGTTTTCAAATCAGACGCTGCTGATAAACTTTTCCTTTTCATTTGCCCAAGCTTAGTCAATAACTTTTCTGCCAGCTGGAAATTTGAATTGCCTTTACTTTTCTTGCATCTTTTTTATTCAAATTCATCTCCCATGTATTGAAAATCACCTGATAACAATTTAAAAACAAGTCCATTAATTTTAAATAAAAAGTTCAACACATTGAAGAGATTTATATCCAAAGTAATCTTTTGCTCATCCTCGACAAACTACATTTGCAATCAATTGGCCAATTAATCAACTTTCTTTATTCCAAGTCTCACAACAGTAAATAGTGCACACTTCAAGAGTTAAATAATTTTGTAATCAATGAATACCCCAAAGTTAATCATTCAAGTAAATATAAACAAAGTCAATTTAAGGCAATTATATTTCAAAACCTAGCATATAATTATGGCAAACTCTTACAGATCAGATTTCACTCAAATCACTCAAGTGTTTATTAGTTCAGTATTTCACTCAAATTCTTCTAATGCAAATATTCTACCATATGCTTGCTTTTTCATCAACTTTTCACCACTTGAAATACAAACATGCACAAATCAAAAAGGCTTTATTCAAGGTTGTATTAGGCCATAGGTAAAGGTAAGGATTGATAAACTAAAAAGGCAAAAATCATAAACATTAGCAAAGCATCTAACCACTTGAGGAGACACAATTTCAATCACAAAGGAGTCAATAAAGTCATTCCATGTAGAGATAGATTACACTCCATAATTTGTTTTTCACTACTGTATATTTTTTCTTTTTTTGAAATATACTGATATTTAAGATCAGGAGACAGCAATATAACACATAATTCAAGTCTCAATCTCTTTAATTTCCTTTCATCTTTTCTTTACCTCGCTTTCCATATTTCTCCAAATAAGTTTGACATAAATTGTGGTTAGAATACCTACTTACAGTTATGATGGGTGAAGATATTAGAGGTTTTAGTTGTTTATTATGGGTTTATCAAGAAAAAGGGTTTAGCTCAAAAGGTTTAATAAAGGAATTGGGTTGGCTTTTTAAGTTAAAGGTTTAAAATAAAGATGACGTTTATCATTTTTATGCACGAATGTATAGGTGTGATCTCAAGTTGGTTCCAAGCAAGTTCTAGAGAAAAATTCACCTTAGAAGATAATCACATCTATCTTTCTTTCAATCTTTTAGGCCCAAAAACTCACAGGTTAATGCAATTCACCACAATTATACATCATGTTTAATTATATGATTGCCAAACCTTGACTAAGTGTATACACTTATATTTCTTAACTAAGTGACATCTATTGTCCTAAAATTAAAATTACTTAAGTTATGGGCACTACTTAAGTCATTAAAAATGGAAATATAGAAAATGTCGAAGTTAGCTAATCAATTGCAAACAAGTCAATAGCATTCAAAAATTTTCAACAAAGATTCCTAAATATCAATTATATGGAACATACCTCCCCCACACCTAATCCATACATTGTCCCCAATGTAATTATATAAAGTCAAAGAAGCTAAAATAGAAAAGAAGAGAGGAAAGAAAGTTTCTTTGTAGTTGATCGCCCAAGTCATGGGGTTAGTGGGTAAAGAGGTTGGAATCCTTAGTGTACCCAATATGCTATCAAATTGTGCTCCATTCAATGCATCTGGCGCTCAAGTCGAGCTAAGCGAGCATCCAAGTTGGCCTGGGGGGGTTGGCTACTACTTGGTGTATCTAGGATAACCCAACTCTTTGCGATTGGACGTGGGTTAGAAGGAACAGCTGGACCCAGATAAGTAAAGGATATCCTTCCATGACTCATTTCAACGATGCCCATCCTATACAAACATTCTAAATCCAAAGGTTTTATGGAACAAGCCATAAGCATGCCAGTTTTTTCAGGATCCAATAAATTCAAATTAATGACCAATTAAGTGATATAGGACCCTAATATTAATGGTTTGGATTTCATGTTTGACACAGATTGAAATTGAGTCAAAAACCAAAAACCTAAATTAACAGGAATTTGTTTGTCCATACACCACAAAAAATAAAATTCAGCCTTAGAAAATGTACCAGTAGAATCCCGATGCCCTGAAAAATTGTACGCTAAGAGTCAATGTATTATTTTGAAAACAAGATTTTTTAAATATGAACTCTTAGATGCACTGGTATTATATGGTTAAGGATCAACAGACCATTGAGTCCACAGTTTAGAGGCATGAAAATCAGTATGATAATCACAACTGAAACTTACAAATGGTTCATTCTTAATGTCATCGGCTAATATCCATAGCAACATTAAAGTCAGCAATAGATAATGCAAATTCTTGGCCTATAAGTCTAAATTCAACAATTCCTTTAGTAAACAAGTCAAATTCTTCATTGGAATTAAATTGAAAGGTGCTGTAAAATTCTAGTGTCAATTCAACATAAGCAGGACAGTCAACTTTAACAAATGCATTCCAACAAATTTGCCCAACCAATTGCTTAAAGGAATTATGAATTTGTAAAGCATCAAGTGTGTTAGTCAGAACATACTTACATGGGTAAATTTTGTGTTAGCTCAACTATTAAAATCTCTAATTGTCCTCTGGTAGTTGAAAAGAAGTGAAAGCCCCACTTTGTAAGTTCCAATAGCTTCTCCTTTTGATTTGCTTACCTTTCTGAGTTTGATTCCTAGTTGTAGGACCTTGGGTCGGCTTGGAAATTGGGGGAATGGAGGCAGTCGATATCGGAGCTATGGTATCTGATGAAGGTTAGGTGTTAACCAATGTCGGGATTAGTGAAGCTAACCGATGTGAGTCACTCTTCTTGCGTGACATGGTCCCAATCTCTATGATTGTAAAACCTAAAATCACGAAAATGAAAGCATAAAACCACCAAAAATTTTGGACTGGTGGTAGCATTGGTTACGGTGGTAAGGAGGGTAAAAGGTTTGGGTTTGGGTTGTCATTGGAATCGTATAAGTGTGGGATAAATTTGCAGTGGGTGGGTGAACGAAATTGGAGTGGGTAAAGGTAATTGGAAGGATGAATGAAAGTGTAAGGTTGAAAATGTAGTGGGCGGTGAAATGACAGTGGGTGGGCAGGAAAGGAATTTTTTTAATAATTAAAATATAGTTGAAAATATTAACATGTGAAAATACTAAAGGAATGGGATAAAATTGATAACTGAAAACAAAACAAATTAAACAAATTAAAAAACGAAAAATATTGAAAAGTAGAAATAAATTGAATATGAAAGTTTTGGGTTACCCCCAAATGCACTTCTTTTAAGTCATTAGCTGGACGTGTTCACCAACTTACCTAATCAGAGATAGATTTGAGCTGCTAGGTCTATCTCTTCCACATTCTCGACTGGAGAATTCTCATAGAATGGTTTCAGGCATTGTCCATTAACCTTAAACACCTTGAAAGTATCTAAACTTTGAATTTATATCGTACCATGAGAAAATACATTAGTAACAATAAATGGTCCGAGCCAGTGAGATCGTAATTTTCTTGGAAATAACTTAAGCTTTGAATGATAAAGAAGAACTTTTGGTCCTACTGAAAATTGCTTCTTTAAAATCATTTTATCACGAAAAGCTTTAGTTTTTTCCTTACAAATTTTCGCATTTTCATAAGCCTCATTACGGATCTCTTCTAACTCTTGCAATTATAACTTCCTATTGTTACCAGCCTCTACCAAATCTATGTTTGACTGTTTCACAGCCCAGTAGGCTCTATGTTCTATTTTCACAAGAAAACGACAAGGTTTACCGAAAACGAACCTGTATAGCAACATACCTATTGGAGTTTTGTAAGCAGTTCGATACGCTCACAAGACATCATCTAAACATAAGCTCCAATCTTTTTTGTTCAGATTCACCACTTTTTCCAAAATTGATTTAATTTCTCGGTTGGAGAATTCAGCTTGCCCACTTGTCTACGGTGATATGCAGTCGAAATACGATGTGAAACATCGTGTTTTTTCATCAATGTTCCAACAATTTTATTGCTGAAATGAGTTCCCTTGTCGTTAATCATAGCTCGAGGTATTCCATACCTGACAAAAATGTTAGATTTGACAAAATTGACTAATACCTTAGCATCATCTGTATGAGTAGCTTTCGCTTCTATCCACTTTGACACATAATCCACAGTTAGAATGATATAAGTCTTAGCAAAAGATGAAGGAAAAGGACCCATAAAGTCAAATCCCCATATATCAAAAATTTCACATACCAGGATATTTGTAAGTGGCATTTGATCTCTTCGTCCCAGACTACCTGTTATTTGGCAACGATCACAACACTTACAAAACATGTAAGTATCATAAAGTAATTTGGCCAAAATAAACTACATTCAAGAATTTAACGAGTTGTTCTTTTGGGGCCAAAGTGTCACCCACATACACATGAATGGAAAAAAAATTAATATGGAAGGAATTTCATCATATGTAACAGACCTTCTAATAATTTGATTAGCACAAAATTTCCAAAGATGAGGTTCATCCCATATGTAATATTTAGTCTCTCGTCTAATTTTCTTCTTTTCAACTCTAGATAAATCACTAGGTAGGGACTTAAATGCCAAGAAATTTACTATGTTAGCATACCATGGAATTACCTATTAGATTGCAAAGAGACTTTCATCTGGAAATTTATCTTGGAAAATATGAAATGTATTGGTTGTAGTGATCTGGTTGAGATTATCGGCCACCAAATTTTTAGCTCCCTTCTTGATGCGTATTTCCAACTCAAATTGTTGTAGTAGTAAGATCCACCGAATCAACCTTGGTTTTGCTTCTTTCTTAGTCACCAAATATTTCAGAGCTACATGGTCTAAATAAATGATCACTCGTGTACCCTATAGGTAAGACCAAAATTTTTTCAACCCAAAAATTACAGCCAAAAATTCTTGCTCCGTTGTGAAATAATTCTTCTGAGTATTGTTAAGCGTCATGGAGGCATAGTAAATGACATGAGGTACTTTGTCCACTTTTTGACCCAAAACTAATCCTACTTCGGTAGTTGAATTATTGGGGCTGTAGTGAGTTGTCCCTTTAGTTTATCAAATGCAATCTTGCATGACTCATCAAAATCAAATTTCACGTCTTTTTGAAGTAGTCTACACATGGATTGAGCAATCTTTGAAAAATCTTTAATAAATCGCCAATAGAATCTTGCATGACTAAGAAAAGAGCGAACTTCTCACACAGTTGTAGGTTAAGGTAAAGATCTGATAGCATCTATCTTAGCCTTATCAACCTTAATTCTCTTAGAAGAGACTGTCTGACCCAAAATTATGCCTTAATCAACCATAAAATGACATTTTTCATAATTTAAAACTAAATTAGTCTTAATGCAACGTTTAAGCACTTTCTCAAGGTTGATAATGCATATATCAAAAGATTCTCCATAAACTGTAAAGTCATTCATAAAAACTTTCATACAATCTTCCACAAAATTAGAGAAAATACTTACCATACACCTTTAAAATGTCATTGGTGTGTTACACAACCCAAATGGCATTCTTCGGTAGGCAAAGGTGTCGAATGGACAAGTGAAAGTTATTTTTCCCTTGGTCCTTTGGTGCGATAAAATCTGATGATAACCTGAATAATCATCTAAACAATAATAGTGAAATTTACTTGTAAGTCTTTCAAGCATTTGATCAATAAACGGAAGCGAAAAATGATCTTTTCTAGTAACCGAATTTAGCTTCCTATAATCTATGCAAACTTTTCACTCGTTTTGAACACGAGTGAGTATCAACTCACCATCACTATTTTCTATTACAGTTACCTCAATTTTCTTTAGAACTACCTGTATTGAATTTACCCAATTGCTATCTGAAATGGGATAGATAATTCTAACATCAAGAAGCTTCGAGATTTCATTTTTCACCACCTCCATCATGGGTGGATTTAAATGACATTGAGGTTGCCTTATGTCCTTGGCTTCATCTTCCATTAAGATTCAGTGCATATAAATGGTGGGACTAATGCCTTTTAAATCAACTACTGTCCATCCGATGGCTTCTTTGTGTTGTCTTAGCACCTGAATCAATTGTTCTTCCTACAAATGAATGAGTTTATTTGAGATAATAATAGGTAACGTATCTTGCTCACCAAAAAATATGTATTTTAGATGATTAGACAAACTCTTCAACTCCAACGTGGGTGGTTGAATCAACGAAGGAAATAGCTTAGAGCTATTTCGGGACAACTCCACATACAATAATTGCTTCATCATTTGCTTGGTTTTCTCCAAATTGCAAAACATGGATTCAAGTTCTTTGTTGGGCACCAACATCTCTGTGATTGATTGCCACTGTAACGCATCTCCAATTTCAAGGATTGTCTCAAGTTCATCTCTTCCATTTAATGATAAATTTTTCTGCACTCAAGTGTCAATAAAATCTATATAAACAAGAAGTTATTCATCATTCGAAAATTTCATTGCATTGTATATATTGAATTTAATTAATTCATCATCAAATTCCATAGTCAATGATCCATCATGAACATCAATTTTTGTTCTACTGGTTTTCAAGAATAGCCTTCTAAATAAAATTAGAGTTGAAGAATATACATCCTCACTACCCATCTGCAAAATGTAAAAATCAGCTAGAAAAAGCATTTCACTTACTTGAACTAAAATATGCTCTAACATGTCCTTTGGATAAGCATTTGAATGATCCACTAATTGAAGCACTACATTAGTTTCTTTGATGGGTCCCATGTTTAAGGACTTGTAAACATTATAAGGCATGACATTTATTGATGCACCCAAATCTAACATAGCTTTTTCAATTCTTAAATCATCAATTTTACAAGGAATGGTGAACATACCTAGGTCTTGACATTTAGGTGGTAGCTTCTTCTTCTGCAGTATTGCAGAAATATTCTCTCCCAATTGTACTTTCTCATCAAATTTCAATTTTCGTTTTGAAGTGCAGAATTCCTTTAGAAATTTAGCATAAAGAGGAATTTGTTTAAAGGCATTAAGCAAAGGAATATTTACCTAGAATTTTTGGAAAGTGTCCAATATGTCTTTCTCTTACTCCCCTTTCTTTGCTTGGGCGAATTGACTAAGAAAAGGGGGTGGCACAACAAATTTCTACACATGTGAATGTGTCTTTTCTTGCTGGTTAGGTACTTCCTTTCTTGCTTCTTCTTTGATTTCCCTTTTGGAGATTTTTAGAGAAGGTTCCTTCAATTCTTTACCACTCCGCAACATGACAGCTTTGGCACTTTGCTTGGGATTGATTTCTGTTTGAGCAGAAAATTTTCCAAAATTTTATACCTTTAATCGATTAATGGCTGTTGCCATTTGGCTCAATTAATTTTCAAGATTTTGAATACTAGCTTGAGTATCTTGTTGAAATGTCATGGTGTTAGTGGCTAAAGATTTAACTATATCTTCCAAAGAGGACTTACCTTCAGAATTGGGTGCCAATTGTTGATTTTGTATAGGAACATAAGGTTGCCTATATTGCTGAAAATTTGAAGTAGCTTGTTGTCCTTGAGAGTTCCCATAATGCAAATTTTGATGGTCACGCCAACTCAAATTATAGGTGTTCGAGAATGGGTCATATTTCTTTTGAGTTTTCCCAGTAAATCCTCCCACGACATTAACTTGTTCTGCACTTTTTTCTTGCAAAACTGGACATGCAACTAGCACAAAGCTTCTTGAATCTTTCCCAATATTCATATAGTGTCTCATCCGTGTGTTTTCGGATGCCATAAATTTCTTTTCTAATATTGGCAGCTCTTAAAGCTGGGAAATATTTTTGAAAGAATAATCTCTTTATTTCAGCCCATGTCTGCACATTTTCACTGGGGGAGAAATATAAACAATCTTGAGCATCATTTTTGAGAGAAAATAAGAAGGCTCTTAATTTGATTTGCTCCTCAGTCACAATCGTAGGCTTCATAATTGTACAAACCACATCAAATTCCTTCAAATGCTTGTAAGGATCCTCTCCCGGTAGACCTCAAAAATTTTGCAATAAATGAATCAAGCTTGACTTCAATTTAAAGGTATTGTTGTCCCCAAATTCAGAAATTTATGCAATGGGGTTGTTGAGCATTCATAAGGGTAGCTAATTCACGAAGGGTGTGATTTGCAACCATATTTTCTTTCTTCTGCTTTTGTTGTCTCTGTTTTGTTTGCTTCCATAACTTCTTAGCTATCTTTTCTATCTCTGAATCAAATAGCAATTGCGTTTGTCTTGTCTACTCGTGTAACACACATATACCGTCAAGAATTCCCCAACAACAGCGCCAAATTTTGGTAATATTGTCACCTGCAACCAAATTAATACCAACTCTAATAATGAAATATGTAGTTAGTGAAAAGTTAAGATCGGGCCCACGAGGAATCTATTGGTAATTATTTCACACGTTAAAACTAAAACAAATTAGGAAGAGGGGTTGAATTAACGTGAATTTAAGAAATGAAAATTGACAAAAATTAGAAAGAAACAAAAATAGTCAGATTTGGAAAATTAATGAACAAACCTTAGTTTCGAGTCACCTACGTTATCAACTAGTATAGATCATCAATATAAAATTAAGTCCATCAACAAATATTTATTGAATGGTTTTCTCTCTTAGGATTAAATGAATAGAAACATATATTCTAATCACTCTTATTAACCAACAACTTAGATATGATCTTAAGTTTGATTAATTAATAGCTTGAAGAACTAAGAGAACCAATGAGCAAGGCAATACACATACGATATGTATTTAGCCTAGATAAATATCTTTCTTAGAATTTCCAATCCTTAACGTAAAAGATGGTAATCCTAATTGTCACTTTGGATTAGCAAAACTGAACATCAAATCCTACTAATCTGGCTGTAAATTAAATTAATCAATTCCTAGTTGCGCACCCTAGGGATCAATCAATTCAATCATGAAAAATAATATGAAAGACACTTAATATTAGTCAATGAAATAAACTTTATTCAGAAAATCTCACACATACTAGATGATAATGTTGCTTTCCTTCAACCAAGAAGAAGAATTTAGTTACTCATAACAGTGATGAAACTTGACAAAAAAATAACAGAACATTTGGTCTCCATCCCTTTTTTTATAAAGAAATGAAAAAACTCCCAAAAAACTAAACAAAAACGTGAAAGAGAAGATGTCTAGTAGGTTTTTTCGTCCTCCTTTCTTGAAGTTATTTTATCAGATACACTTTTCCACAAAATCAGGTAGTAGATCCTCACATAAAGAAAACAACTTGATTCCCAAAATAATTAGAATCCTAAGTCTATCAAATCTATTTTCAAATCAGAATCTGCTGATAAACTTTTACTTTGCATGTGCCCACGCTTAGTCAACAACTTTTCTGCCAGTTGGAAATTTGAATTGCCTTTGCTTTCTTACATCTTTTTTATACAAATTCATATCCCATGTGTTGAAAATCACTTGATAACAATTAAGAAATAAGTCCATTAATTTTAAATAAAAATTTCAACACATTAAAGAGATTTATATCCAGAGTTAGCATAAAAATAATAACTTATCATAATAGCTAATTTTCTTGTTTTAGTAGATCTCCTTAATGTTGCACCATCATTCTCCTATAGAGTTTGTTGTTCAACTGATTGCTGATTGTTGTCAAGTAATTCCTGAATAACTGGATCTACTAGATTATCAGCAACTTGTAGAATTTCTTGATTGTCATTTATGTTTATAGTAGGTTGTTGAATTTCAACAGTTGGTTGTACAACGTCTATTTGAACTTAAGGATCGTTGTGAATAACAATCACCTTACTGTTTAAGGTGAAAGTTTGAGTATCCATATGATCATTATTAGAGACTGTATCTTGAAATTGATCCCTCCCATTAATCAAGTCATTCTTGAAAAATTTTGCATTTCTTGATTCCACAATTCTAGTGTGATGTGATAGACAATAGAACCTATATCCTTTAGACCGTTCAGTATAGCCAATGAAATACACATTTATAATCCTTGGGTCCAATTTCTTATCTTGTAGATTATAAATTCTTACTTTAGACAGACATCCCCAAATGCTTATATGTTGCAAACTCAGTTTTCAATCTTTAAATAACTCAAAGGGCGTCTTTGGAGCAGCCTTAGTTGGTACTCGATTTAATATATACACAGTCGTCTTAAGAGTTTCAGTCCACAAGGATTTGAGAAGTTTGGAGCTACTCAGCATGCTCTGTACCATGTCTAATAATGTTCAATTTCTTTTTTCTGCACACCATTCTGGTCCAAAGATCCAAGCATAGTGTATTGGGCTACTATCCTATTTTCTTGAAGATACCTTGCAAATTGACCAGGTGCTTGTTCACCTTCGATATATCTACCATAATATTTCCCACCTTTATCAGATCTCGCGATCTTAATTTGCTTACTGCATTGTTTCTCTACTTTTACTTTGAACATTTTAAAAGCATCTATGGCTTCATTCTTGTTATGAAGCAAGTAGAGATACATATATCTTGAACAATCATCTCTAAATGAGATGAAGTATTTCTGACCATATGAGTCCATATCTGGACTACAAATATCCGTATGTATAATTTCTAACATGTCTGAATTTCTCTTGGCACCTTTCTTTGATTAGTCTTCTTTCTCTTTATGCAGTCCACATAAATATCAAAATCAGCAAAATCTAGAGTACTAGGTACTCTGTCAGTCACCATTCTTTTAATCCTTTCAGTAGAGATATGTCCTAATCTCCGATACCATAACATAAAGGAATTTTCATTCATGACACAACATTTTGTTCCAACATGAACATGTTTTGCACTATAATAGGTATTATCTTGTAAATTAAAAAAGAAAAGACCATTAAATAAGGTACCATTCCCAACAAATTCATATTTATAACGTAACTTTAAAGATTTGTCTGAAAAATGAAAGGAATATCCAAACAGTACAAGTCTTGAAACTGAAATCAATTTCCTAGAGAAATTGGGAAGATAAAATGTCTTTTCTAGTTTTAAAGTAAAACCAATACATAAAATTAA
Organism: Erythroxylum coriaceum; assembly: GCA_026874005.2. Classification (NCBI taxonomy): domain Eukaryota; kingdom Viridiplantae; phylum Streptophyta; class Magnoliopsida; order Malpighiales; family Erythroxylaceae; genus Erythroxylum; species Erythroxylum coriaceum. The sequence continues at coordinate 5,246 of JANQAP020215594.1, read as the reverse complement.
ATTGCAATCCCCAACAGCCTCTACACGTGAACATGTCTTGTTTCCGGATAGATATACTGCTCACTTCCCACTAGCTTCCTTGGGGTTTGTAAATCTTGCAGCACATTTGTAATATAGATTGTACAACCAGAATCAATCCACCATGTGTCATGACAAACTTCAGCCATATTAGATTCAAAACAAATTAGTGAGATTAGATTACTTTTCTTTTCAAACCATTCCTTACATTTGACACAATCCTTCTTCATGTCTCCTTTTTTCTTGCAAAAGAAGCACTTGGATTCTTTCTTAATGTCAACTTGGATAGGTATTTGACCTTTTCCCTTTGAGTTGGCCTGATTTTTCTTCTTACTTGAACAACCATATGTGCACTTTGCGAACTTTCTCCTTATTCCATCGATAATCTCCTTTCCTCTTGGACACACATGATCGTTAATTCATTTGTTAACCACTTATCCTTATGTGTATTATAAGAGATTTTAAAGGGTCTGTATAGTAGTGGAAGGGTGTTCAAAATGTAATGCACGAGGAAAGAACCAGACATCTCAACCTCTAGTTTCTTTAATTGAGCCACAATGTCCCTCATCTTCATGATATGCTCACGCACACCTCAGACATCAGTGAGTCTTGTAGATGAAAAATTCATAATTAGGATGCTTGTAAGTGCTTTATCTGAAGTTTCAAACTGCTCATCAATAGCCTTCAGTAGAGCACAAACAATGTCATGTTGTTATACGGAACTAAGAATGCCAACAGAAATTTTTGTTTTAATGAACATCACACTTAGGCAATTAGATCACTCCCAACGTTCATAAAGTGCAATTTTAGTTATAGTATTGGCCTCCGTTACCTTAGATGGTTCGTCCTTCCAGATAGCATAATCAATGTCCATCCACCCCAGATGAAGAAGAATTCTCTCCTTCCAAATCTTATAGTTTTCACCCCTTAATTTGGGAATTTCACAATTTGTATAAGAAAAACTAAAAGTTTGAATAGCTGCATAAATTAAACATACATGCTACTTATCAATCAATTGAGGCTAACAAACTATATATATGTATTACCAATGTAAAACATATTTTAAAAGACATAAATCAAATGACATAAAAATTACCTGTGGGGTAAATTTTTAATTCAAACAGATTTATGTTAAACTATATGATAAAATTATCAAATTATACACTAATTTCTAATACCCGTAGGTAAATTAGAAAAATAATTTGATATTTTATCCTAATTAATTATTCAAATATAATAAAAATTCCTATAGGATAAAATTTATTATACTAAAATAATTAATTACAATTAAAAGTCTCTAAACTTTAAGTGATTAATTACATAAATATATAATTTACATATAATTAAGGTTACTGTGGCTAAGCCCTAATAATTAATCACTCAAAACTTTTTTATCCATAATGTTATTTATAAGGCAAAATATAGAAATAATATCTATGGAATAACTTGTTGCATGATTAACATTTATTCAAATATAATATCAACGTATAATATATATAGATATAAGCTAGATATAAGCCATCAGTTTAGATGGCTGAGGCTCACTATGCCCTCCACAACATATGTTAGTTTTTTTTTTTAAATTGTACAACATAGCTAAAAACATATTGATTGTTAACAAAATGCAAAGCATAGCTAAAGCCACATAAAAAAGACGCAGTCAACACCAACAGATAAAACGACACAGTCCAGCATCTGATTTTGATTTCAAAACACATACAAAATGACGTAGTTTAATACGTATGGGTCTTCTTCAACCTCTAGCTGGGTTAAACAAACCCAAATCATGACCCATCGGATGCTCCACAAAATCAGACTAAAAAACACCACAAAAATTACATTTTTTAAATGTAGAAACACTTCTAAAACACTTAATTGAAGATTTTTACCTTTAATCTAAAAAAAATCATCCACAAATAACTCTACATCGAAAGTTTTTTAATTTGAAAAATTTTCCAGAATTTTGAAAATCTCTAAAAACTTCAACAAGATAGAGGCAAACCTTGCTCTGATACTAAATGTAAGCAAATTCTGACATACATTCAACAATAATATACATTAGAATAAGCAAATAAAATAAATGTGGAAGAAAGCACAATTACCTCCTGCCGTTGTTGTTTGTTCTTAAAGAGCTGCATTTTTAAAATTCTTCTAAACTCTCAATTCCCAAATAGGATGATGTATGTTGATAGAAGAGAACAGAAGCTTAGGGACCCAAAATCAGAGAAAAAACCTATATGAATTTGATTCCATCAAGCACAATAAGAGTTATCATAAAACCACGAATTGAATACCCACTAAATGCATAACGTTTGTACCATTACTATAGCAAGAATCTGAAAGGTTCTCACAACTGCAACAATCATTTCATATCATAATGCAGATATAAAATTAAAAGAAAAAACAATTGCTTTGGAAGTAAGAAACAGTAAAAGTAAACAAGCACATTTTGATGCTTTATATAGCGAGTAGGTGGCTCACGTCTTATAACACGTTAAAGATAGCCATGAAATCAGTCTCCTTTCTTGTCCAAGAATCATCGAGAAGGGTTTTTTTTCTTTGTTAGATCTTAATCAGGAAATAATCTGCATAACATACAAGACAAATTGTTTTTTAATGTTTTTTTCTTATATTGATGGCCAATAATGGAGGAAAAGGCCTCTTTCTCAAAATACAAAGCATGATTGCCATGCTTAGACACCCATAAAAGATGAACACATAAATGCAACATAATATTGATAATTAATTATAGCATAAAATTATCTTTTGAATACAACACAAGAATGGGAGCCAGTGGTCAAAATAGGTGACGACGATGAAGTGTGATAAGCAATATTGCGAATACCATATCGGACTTGGTACCAGATTGAGTTTTGATACTATATTATACTGGTACCGATCAATACTGAATACCGTTTCGAGTAATTTTTTAAATTTATGAAATAGTCCTTGAATGTTTTTAGAAATTACAAAATAGTTCATTGTCATATTGTACAGTTGTACTATATACTTTATAAGTTTACATAAATCCTATTTCCAAAAATGATAATAACAAATAATAACCACAATTAATATGAAAAAAAAGACAATTAGCATCATATAAATATAAAATTAAGAATAATACAAAGTATTAAATTATTACAATTTCATCATAAAATAAATAATAATTACATCAAAAGTTCAAAACATCCAACAAAAAGAATAATAAATATCCTTGACTCTCAAATTATTACAATTTACCACAAGAGTTTGTGATGAGGAACCAACCAAGTAGAAGTGAAATATGTAACAAAAATATTTACAATTACATTATGTATATAGGATTTAATATATACATTAAATATAAGCAAAATTAAAAGAAGAGAAAAAACATAAAACTGGAACTTCATTCAGTCATCTGCGGGAGGATACCGCTATAACTACACTGACCTCAGTTATCATTTAGTACAAGATCTTCATCATTGAAAGGAACCTCATCATCATCATCATCATCATCATCATTCAAATTTAATGCACCAAATGACATGTTAATGCTTTCCCAACCAAAATTATCTTCCAAGTCATTCACATATATTAAATCTGGTTTCTCAACAATCCAATCAGCCAAAAGATCAATATTATCAATAGAAATTAGATATGTTGAACTACTTGTGCTATTAAGACTCCTAGTAAACAATAAAATTTAATTATTAGAAAATTATAAGATATTATATTAAATTAATAATGATAATAACATCCCTTTCTTAAAACTTTAAATTGTAACAAACAAATACTAAGTCGTTCAATCTCTTGTGCTCCAATCTATTCCTTTTCTTAGAATGGATGAATTCAAATGTGCTCTAGTTCTGTTCATAACCCGTTGCACTTACACATTGACCTAAAATCCAAATTGCAAACCTTTACAATTGTGGAACACTACTTCCGAATTGATCCAACCAAGAAACTGTAAATCGAAAGATAATAGAAGTAGTGTTACAAACAAAATAAAGTGATGGTTAATTTTCAACAAATAAGAAAAAAGAAACAGCTAATATCTAGAGAAAGTTTTGCTCTTTGTTGAATAACAATCGGCAATCCAAAATCCCCAAAAGACAGCTTATAAAGCTCTATTTGTGAGTTTAAAAGATCTTGCATCATTTCATAGCCAACAATTGTTGTAATAGTGAATAACATTCCTCTACTAACTTTAGCTTTCTTGTAAAATCCGGTATGAAATATACACTAGGATTCAAAAACACCCCAGGTGCAAACAAAGAAGAAGAAAGTTGTTTTTCCCTTCGCTCATTGATGATTGCAAGATACGATGTGTACAAAGAAGACTTATATTTTTAGATTGGCTTTGATTGCTTCCTTTGCTCTTTCCATGGCATGAAAAAAATCCATTGATGGCTTTTCTTCATTATCAGCCAAGCGAAGCACCCTTACTAAAGGCTCACAAACTCAGACAATAAATTGACATTGAGATCAAAATTCTTTATCTTTCAGTATAATGCTAGAAATCTCCAATCCAGTATTAGACCTAACATGCTGAGATGTGACTCACTTATCACTTGTAAATATTTGTCTTAACTCTTTCTTCATCAAAACAAAAGACTGAAGTGATGAGAAATTCGTTGCAGATCTTCTCACACCAGAATGACACAAATTCCTATCATTGGTAAATTCCTTTCTCATTAAATTCAAAACTCATGCACGATTATAGATAAACTTGGTCACCTTTTTAGCTTTCTACATAGTCTCATCAATATTAGGAAAATACCTAGGATCTGCTATATTCTATAGTATTAGGTCAATGCAATGTATAGCACAAGGACTCTAAAAAAAAGAATTATACATATTCTATAACCTTCTTCCTATCACTTTATAAGTAGAATCATTATCAGTAATGAACTGAACAATATTTTCGGACCCCACTTCATTCACAACTTCATCAAATATCTCAAATAAAGTATCAATATTTCTAATAAGGCTAGATGCATCAATAGACTTCAAAAACAATGATTCATTTATAGAATAAACCAAAAAATTAATAATAGGCTCTTGTCTCTTATTTATCCAACCATCACACATGATTGAACACCCAAAAGTAACCCAATTCGCTCTTCTTTCAACCAAATAACTTTTTATTTCAGAAACTGAGCAAATCAAAATTTTACCTCTTAAGTCATCAATCGAAGGAGCTTTGTACCATGGACCGTAAGAGGCCATTGCATTTACCATAGGCTGAT
>JANQAP020215011.1:0-19528 GCA_026874005.2 Erythroxylum coriaceum | reverse complement strand
CTCAAATGGATACTAATACGTTTATGTATTTATGAAATGACATTGTTTTGAACAACTATGCATTTGAAGCATAAAAAATTGACTTTTATATCATGAGATAATGTTTTGGAAATTTTCATATGCATAACCGAGTCATATATACTGCATGTATGCATTCTCTTTTGGCTTAGAGCCTTGGCTCAGTTCCATTTTATCGGTTGGACCGATAAATAAAGGCATGGTGCCTTGTTTGATTTTATACTTAAAATTTGAATATGATTTGTTTTGATGATTGGTGGGGAAATGATTGGCCAATCGTGTGCTAGGCACAACTGATGTAGCGACCCCCGTACCCTTGATGCTAGTACATAAAAATCGAGTCTCCGTATCGACACCTTTCTACGGGACTTGTGGGTGATTCCAAACCTAGGATCTGGACACCGACGAGGTCATCACCTAGGGTCATGATGCTCTTGTCGACTGTAGTCCGGACTCACCACGAATGAAGTCGAGCCAATACAGAGGATTGGTGGGTGTGCGTGCTAGTTTGGCCGACTAGTGTTGACACACATGATTGTTTTAGCTTATCCTGATTATTTACTTTCTAACGAGATTTAAATTATGCATGTTATATTTTTATGCTTTTGTGTACTGGAACTGGAACCTATGTTCACCGAATGAGTGATTAATAGGCTAGGCCTATATAGTTCCTAACTAGTATACGATGAGTCATAGGCTAGGCCTATGTGATTTTATGTGATGTATGTTCACTTTGTAGGTTATTATACCATCTTGGTGTGTATCGAGTTCTATGCGTGATATATGTTTTTTTTTCTTCTCACTAAGTACATAATGTACTCACCCCCCTCCGCTTTCCAACCACGCAGGTTAATATAGTGAGCTTGAAACTCTGTGAGGATTGTGCAGTCTTTTGACTTTTTTGGGACATTACCTCACGTGGATAGTCATCAGTCTCTCTTTTGTACTTTTGTCGCATAGTGGCTCATGAACTGTCTTCTTTGGGTTGGTTATGTAAATATGCTTTGCAATTTCATAAATTTGACTCTTGATTGTTTTATCATTGTAAAAGACCTAATGTATGAACTTTGATACTGTTGTTGAGGTTGCTTTGAGTGGATTTTAAAGTCCTGCAGTTGTGGTAAAATTTTTGGTGTGAATTTAGAAGTGTGTTTAAAGTTGTTTGCAGGTTTTGGGATTTTTAAAATACAGCCGTTGTGCTGCCAACATTTTTTTTAAAAATAAAATAAAAAGGGAAAAACATTCAGTTAGCCTTGCATAGTTGGTTTAAGGACATCGTTAGTGTCCTTAACCCAGGTATGCGACGGTTGTCATGGGCCCGATGTGGTACCAGGTTGTGAAATTGAGAGTTATTTGACAAAGGAAACGGTTAAAAGTAGTCTTTTTGATACATTAACATGTTTATAAAGAACCTTTAGTCAAGAGTTTAGGTTATGAGTAAAGTGAATTTTGAGAGAAATAAACGAGGGAGTGCTTTTGAAATAAACAAGGGAGTGCTTTTCCTACTAAAATTTTCTTGAAGGTTATTATGACCTAATACTAAAATAAAAACTCTTTTAAGTAAAAATAAGGAAGTGAGGAGGATAGAGTAGGGGTAAACTAGGAGATTATCATGAATACAATACAAGATCAATATGAGCATCTCATTAGGCAATTTGGTGAAGTGAGGGATAAGTTGAAAAAACATAAAGCTATTATAATTAATCTACAACTTGACTCACCTTTACCTATTAAAGTGGATGATTTTAAGGAGTATGATGAGGTTGAGGTGTTAGCAATTACTTGATAGAGTTAAATCTAAAGGGAGGTAAAGGAAAATAGGAAGAAGAGGAAGAAGGATGAGGAGACAAAGAAGGGGAAATTTTTAATTCAGGCTATGATAAAGGATATAAAGAAAGAGTGGATAATAGTATAGGAAGTATGAAGATGAATATACGAACTTTTGTAGAAAAGATGGACTTGGATTTTTATTTAGAGTGAAAAAAGTATATAGAGTTAGTCTTTGATTGTTATAACTTTTCAGAAGAGAAAAAGGTTAAATTTATAAAGTTTAGTGGTTATACTATAGATTAGTGGACTCAAGGAATTCTCATTAAAAGAAGGAAGCGAGGGCCACCTATTAAGTTTTAAGAGGAGACTAAATTAGCGATGAGGAAGAATTTTGTACTAAGTTCCTACTATAGGGATCTCTATCAAAGAATGCAAATGTTTATTTAAAGTTTTAGGAGTATGAAGGAGTACCACAAGGAGATAGAAGTTACTATAGTTAGATCAAATATGGATGAAGATAGGAAAGTAACAATGGCTTGCTTCATTTGTAACCTAAATCTATAAATTATGAATTTTATAGAGCTACACCATTACATGAAGTTAGAGGATGCATTTCGCTTAACTATGAAACTATAAGACAACTAAAAAGAGACCTACTAATGGTTTTAGTGTTTTTAGTGCATGTTCTTCATCATGAAGCAAATTATTGAGTAAAAAGGAGGACAAGGGTTCAAAGTCTAAATATGAAACAATTAACCTAAAAGTGAACGCATCAAGTTGAGAGAGTTAAACTCGATTTCTCTTTAACAACTAAGAATTAAGATGTCAAGTGCTTTAAGGGGAGGGTATAAAGCTTTATAAAATCCTAATAAGAGTGTAATATTGTTAAGGAAGGATAGCAAATATGAGTCTATGAGTGAAGAGGAGGTTGATAAATGCATATTTGACTATAATTATACACCCATATTTAATAGATTTTGCTAGATATTTTATAGTTTTGTCATATATTTAGTACTTAATTCGCTCTAAGTGCATTTATAGGTTATAATTGTCTTCATGGACTGAAAAGAGAAGAATTCAGGAGAAACTGTGGCATAAGAAGAAGATTTGAAGCAACTAAGGATCTACATGTTAGTGTATAGAGGCGGTACAAGTCTTTGTAACATATGAAGATTGAAGAAATTGATTTATGGTTATATGGAGTTACACACCTGTGTAGTATATACGATCTCTCACATGCCTAACTAAATTTTACTATAAAAGGATGTAAGTGGAGGCAAGTTAAAAGAGTTGATTTTTATAGAAGATTTGAGAAGTAAGATACCTAAAGAGGAGACAATTTTGATCAAGGGATGAAGAAAAAGAATACATCAAGAGATCTAGACTTACATTAAATCTTAAACTTACAAGAAGATTCAATAGAAGAAAAAAGGGAGATTTAGACTTATGATTCCTTTGTTTTCTATTAGTTTTACTTCATGTTTATCTTTTATTTTGTTTTCTATGATTAGTGTCTAGGTGTGATGAACTCTAGTTTGGGATAACAATATATTTTATTCTTTTTATTCAATGCAAACATATTGATTGATTATTGCGATTCAATTTTATGTTTTACTTTTGTTTTAATATATCTGAAATATTAGTGCATGATTTGATTTCATATTATTGAGATTGAAAAATTGTCTTAGATGAATAGATATACTATAATTGAAAGGAGTTACATACAAACCTAGAGATTGAAAAACATAAATCCTCTGGATTAGGGTCAATCCTAATAGTAGAATTCACAAATCAATAAAACAATCCTAGGGGTTTTAACTATAAAGGCTTCTGTTAGTCAACTGATGGATTAGTTGTTAATAGTCTCAATAGAGTTATTAACATAAGATAGTAATTTCATGGTCCAATAATCAGTATTATGATTGCATGATAAAATGTTAATAATATCTAAAGATTTTTGGGGGGATCCATCAACTAGACATTACTATTTGATATTGATTTTCTTTGTATTTTACTTGTCTTGAGTTTATAATTGTTTAATCTTAACTTAGTCTTTTTAGCTTTATTTTTAACTAAAAACTAAAAATCCAATGCTTATGATAGATAATAGGAAAAGGGTAACTACTAATTCTTACCGTCTTTGTGGGATTGACCTATACTTCCCTATTCTAGCTACAGCTATGTCATGCACTTACAGTAAATTTTATTATTTGTATAGAAAAATAAACCAATCAAGTTTTTAGCATCATTGTTAAGGCAAATAATATTAAGAAAGCTTAACTTTTATTAATATAGCCATTAGTCTTTGTATTTATTTTATTTTTGAATTGTTCATTTATTTATCTTTTGAAACTTCTCTACATTGATGGTGTGTTCGTGGTTTATTAATAGGAATTGAGATTTATTGCTATAACCACAACTTATAATGGAAGGATGGACCTATCAGTATTCTCATGAGAGCTATGATATGTCATCATAATATGTAACATCACCATATTGGAAAGAGATGTTTCCTAAAATGTTTTTGGAAGCTCAATCGATATCCATATTGTGTTGCAAAATTTATGGGAGTAATTATTACAGTTATGAATGTCGGGCATCAAACTCTATGTGGAAGCAACTAAACATGCAGAATTGGCCTCAGAATGTACCCTACAAGAATACATTAATTCAGATTGGAGTAAACCTTACGCATATGGATGGAATGACTATGCTCTAACTGAATATGTATAGCAATAGCAATATGAAGAAAGTATTACAAATAAAATAATGGAATACCTTGCCAAGAGTGAAGCTAACTAACATGAATTCAAGGAGATATTTTCTTCATTAAAATATATTGAGTACCTCTTACTATCTTGGCTTACTAATGTCTCAGAGTGAAGAAGAGATGAAGGTCGATTTCATAAATGAAGTTGTATCTTAAGAAGGCAAGGAGGTAACTACTGCTATAAGAGAGGATGATGAATATATGGTAGAGGTAAAAGAGGAAGAAGAAGAGGAGGAAGCCTTTGTCCAAGAAGAAGAGGAAGTAGAGAAGTGGCAAAAGATGATTAAAGTAGAAAAAGAGGAAGAAGCCTTTGTCCAGGAAGAGAAAGTGGAAGAATAGTTAAAGGTTGGAAACTACTATTAAGTCATTCGTGGCCACCTAAATATGGAGGGTTCCCACTTCTTACAAGACAAACTACTTATATCAACTGAAGATTCAAGGATTTTTTTAATCCCTTATTTTAGTAACGGTTTGTTATTGAAAAGGGCATTATTACAGTTAATTAGATTTGTTAATTTGACAAACTATGATACATTTATTTTAAAAATTACTTGTTAGTTTCTATTTTGATGTTTATCATAGGACTTTATTTCAATTTAGTTTATGTTATGTTATTTTCATGTCCCTTAGTTATTTTCGTTATCTATATTTTCTTTTTATCCCTTTTTATTTATATTTTGCAAGGATTTAAGTATATCATATTGGATGGATAGTCCCCAAACCATGAAAATTAGAATCAGAAAATAGTATTATCCAGGGAAGTACCAAACTCCACTTTCTCAAAACCATGAAAATTAGAATCAGAAAATCGTATTACCCAGGGAAGTACCAAACTCCACTTTCTCACTTATCATATATGCTTATATTGTGTACATTGAGGACAATATACAATTTTAAGTGTGGGGAATGAGATTATGATTTTCTTAAGCTTATTATAATCATTGTTATTAAATTTTAATAACCGATATCCTGAATTAGTTGAAATATGACTAAAAATACTATATTTCATTATTAATTATTGATTTAAATTAGTATGCAAAAGGATGATAGTTAGAATAAATTTGTTTTTATAAGTTATATTGTTAGTAATCATTAAAATAGTTAATTTGAATGAAAATTGCATATTATTTACACACATAACTTTTTTTGTGAGCTTTTGAACCTAAGAGCAAAATTTTCAAAAATTTTACAGCTCTTTAACTCTTTTGAGTGTGTTATCATGCATAGTTGAATAATTCTAGAACGTGCTTTTATTATATATATTAAGATCATATCTTGTTAACTTAGAAGCATTAAAGTGGTAAAGGCATTTAGATTCAACACTTGTTTAAACCTATTTCTTTGAAATTTGCCACACCATATTTTATCCTTTAGGAATAACCAAGTTGAGCCTTAGCCTTTGTCATTAATTATAACCCAAATTATCAACCTTTATCCTATTTTTCATTAATGACTTTTTATTGTTTTGAACCCTGACGGTTATTTATGTTACTTGAATGTTTGAAACTTGAAAATTTGTAAGGTCTAATATTTCTTTAATTATGGTACATGATAAATACCAAACATATGAATGTGAAAAAAAGCATAGAAAAAGAAGAAAAAAGTATAGAGCCAATGGATTTATAATTAAATGATCTGTAGATTGTAAACAAGTTTCTTGTAATTTTTTATTTGTAAGTTTCCTTCAATTTTATCACATTTCATACCCCAATCATACCTTACCTAAGCCTTGGTATAACCTTATAGAGACCATTTGACTTTTGTTTATAGTTTATAGTTTATATACAAGTGGTGACTTTGTGATAATATTGCAAGCTTGTGGTAAGACTACTATTATGCATTGATTTGAGAGTTTGTTACTTTTCACTCACACTTGAGTGCATTGAGTGAAACCTTAGTGAGGGTGTAATGATTCATGCTTTTGATTTCAATCAGATTATTAACATGATTATTATTAATATTGACTTATGAAGTTAGTTTTAGGTTAACTTGATTCTACTTGTATGTTAATTTGATTAATATGACATGATGATTTAGAGTATGAATGGACAGGTTGAGATTAATAAAGGATCGATGTTGTAAAGTTGATAATTTATATTATGTTTTGCTTGTCAAGCAAAAGCTTAAGTGTAGGGATGTTTGATAAATGCATATTTGACTATAATTATATACCCATAATTAAATTTTTTTTTGATATTTTATAGTTTTATTGTATATTTAGTACTTAATTCACTCTAAGTGCATTTATAGGTTATAATTGCCTTTATGGACCAAAAGAAGAAGAATTTGGGTGAAATCATAGCATAAGACGAAGATTTGAAGTAATTAAGGATTTATATGCCCATGTATAGGGACTGTGTAAGTCTCTGTAAACATATGAAGATTGAAGAAATTGATTTATGCTCATGTGTAGTTACACACCCATGCATATTGAGATACACGGCCATATATGTTATCCGTGTAAGTCTATGTGCTCATGTGAAATAATGAATTCAAGTGTTTTTGATTATATATGGTCTCTAGCACGCTTGTATAAGTGACAGGTATATCCCAAAAAGCCTAAATTTTACTATAAAAGGACATGAGTGAAGGCAAATTAAGAGAGCCAACTTTTGCAAAAGATTTGAGACATAAGACACCTAAAAAGGCAACAATTTTGATCAAGGGCAATGAAGAATACATCAAGAGATCCATTAGGTTACAACATCAATCTTTAAACTTGCAAGAAGATTCAATAAAAGTAAAAAGGAGATTTAAAATTGTAATTTCTTTGTTTTCTATTAGTTTTCCTTCATATTTATCTTTGATTTCGTTTTCTATGATTAGTAACTAAATATGATTACTGTCTAGGTATGATGAACCCTAGTTTTGGATAAAATATGTTTTATTCTTTTTATTAAATGCAAATATATTGATTGATTATTGAGATTCAATTATGCGTTTTACTCTTTTTGTAATACATCTAGAATATTAGTCCATGAGTTGATTTCATATGATTGAGGTTGAGAAATCCTCTTTTATGAATAGATCTAACATAATTGAAAGGAGTTGCATACAAACCTAGAGATAGGCCAACATAAATACTCTGGATTATGGTCAAACCTAATAGTGGAACTCACAAATTGATAAAGCAATCATATAGATTTTAACTAGAAATATTTTTGTTAATCAACTGATAGATTAGTTTTTAATAGTCTTGAGAGAGTTATTAACATAATATAGGAATTTCTACGTTCCAATAATCAATAATATGATTGCATGATAAAAGGTTAATAATATCTAAAGATTTTTAGGAAGATTCATCCCCTAGACACTACTATTTGATATTGATTTTATTCATATTTTACTTGTCTTGAGTTCAGTATTTGTTTAGCTTTATCTTTACTTAAAAACAAAAATTTAATTCTTTAGCTAGATAATAGAAAAAAGGGTAACTACTAGTACTTACAGTCTTTGTGGGATCGACCTATACTCACTTATGCTAGCTACAGCTGCATTGTGCACTTATGGTAAATTTTAATATTGGTATAGAAAAATAAATCAATTAGAGGTAGATAAGGATATGACTAATTTAGCGGATACTAGTGATGATGAGTATATTGAGAGGCCCAGGAAGGGGAAAATGCTAGTCACAATGAAGGTATTGAATATGTATGTGGATAGGATAATGTGAATCAATAATGAGATAATCTATTTTATACAAGATGTTGCATCAAGGATCGAGTTTGTAGTATGATTATAGAAAGAGTGATTTTTGCAAATGTAGCTAGTATAGAGTTAGTAGAAAAGTTAGTACTACCAACCATAAAGCACCCTAAACTGTACATTTATAATGGTTGAATAAGAGTGGGAAGGTTAGGGTAATGAATCAAGTTTTAGTTTCTTTCTCAATTGAGGGGTATAAGGATAAGGTGATGTGGTGCCTAATATTTATTCCATTATTATGAATGAGAAAATGATGACCTTACTCTATTATCACTAAAGAAATTTTATGAAGATCACATTAAGATTTATGAGAGAGAGCAATAGCTATTAAGGGAAAAGAAATGAGAGAGAACATTTAGGGATAAATGCTTCAGATAAAGTAAAAAAATTAGATAAACATGAAGAAAATAAGTGAATTTGGTAGTAAGAGTGGGGGATATGAAAGATGTATTCTTGGTCAAGTGCCAAATACTTTTTCTTATTTACAAAGATTCTTTCCTTTCTATTGATAATGATAATAATGATACTTTATCTAGTGTTGTTTTTTTCTCTTTCACAAAAATTTGATGAAATTATTCAAGAGGAAAGTATATTTCCACCTATAAGAGGTATAAATCACCAAATCAAATTTATTTTTATGTATCATATTTGAAACCATACATTATTAACAAATCTAAAATAGATAACAAATATACAAAGCTAAGTAGAAGAATTTTTAAAGAAAGGTTATATGAGAGGGAGCTTGAGCCTTTGAATTGTTCCTATTTTGTTAGTATCAAAGAAGAATGGATCTTGGAGATGGTTTATGTTTATTCTCTAAAATCTAGTTACTATTAAATTAGGATTGTGAAGGAGATGAATGGAAAACTACCTTTAAAACTGAATATGGTTTATATGAGTGGTTAGTAATGGTTTTTTTTCTAACTAATACACTGAGTATTTTAATGAGATTAATGAACCATGTTTTGCGTGAGTTTTTATGTAAATTTAGTTTTATGTATTTTAATGATATTCTTCTCTATAATAAGAACTTAGCTAAGCAATAATATATAATGCAAGCTACAAGGGGAGGGAAAAAATGATATTTGAGCTTGGATATTAGGTTTAAGTACATATGAGGAAGGAAAGGTTTTCAAGCAAGCACAAGTCGAAGTTAAAATCAAAAGGAGATAGAGTTTTTCAATTTATGGAAAGAGTGGATAATAATACTTGTAAGATCAAATTGTTAGGTGAGTAAGGTTTTCATATTACTTTTAATATTGTTGATTTATCTCCTTTTAATTTTGTAAGTGAAGATGTTGATTTAAGGAAAAATCCTTTTAAAGAGAAGGGAAACGATAGTAATCAAACACTTATTCAAGTTACACATTCTTAAATGAAAGAGAGCCATAAAAAGGGCCTTAGATAGATTGTAAAGGATTCAAGTGAAGTGTCAAAAGTTGCTAAAGATCTATTGAAGAACAATAAAGAAACATTGACAATGAGTAGGGAAAAGAAGGCCAAATAAGCTCTCGATGACTTGATGGTAGATCTTTATGGAAGGATCAAACTTTGCCACTTTAAAAGACTAAAATTAAGCCCATTATGTTGATTCAAGTGAAAGATCAAGCTAAGGAGTAAGGTTACATAACAAAACTGATGCTAGATACATAAATAAATCGGCATCGATCTTTTAATGGGCAAGCAAACTAGAGAAATATAAGAAAATTAGTGTTAGATTTATTCATAAGAAGTACTTATCCATAAGAAGTTCTATACATTTCAAGTAAAAAAACAATCTTAATGTGCTTGCTAGATAGTTGTTAAACTAATGTAATTAGGTATTTTAGTTTGTTTATAATTCTAGATCTCTGATTATATAGGAATTGACATTTCAAAGTTATTTAGTTTTTTAATTAAATTAGATTAAGAATGTTACTTTCCTTATAGAACTTTAGTTCTTAGAGTTTTATGCATATAAAATACTTTCTAATTATTGTCATTGACAACTTAATTTTATTCATCAATCAAAAACCCTTTAAGAGGTTTTCTTTAATCTTTTAAAGAAAATCTTATTTTAGGTTCTATATTAACTTGTGATCTTATCTAGCTTGCTAATGGTGATTAAACCCTAGAATCTTATTAATCTCATCCCATCATTTCTAGTTTAGAGATTCATATTCTTATTTTATATTATTTTTTTAAATTTTTTTCTTGAATCAAACTCGTCTTGATAAAATGATATTTGGTCCTTGTTCATATTGATATTAAATCTCACTAGTCATATTAGGTTATATCACCTTCTTGTAGGAGCAAACAAACTTCCTATGACCAATAAGAGTGACATATATTTTCAAAAGACTTGGAATCTTTGCTAAATTCTAAAGAGTTCTTTTGAGTGCTTACTCTCTCTTATTTTTCATTAAAATATTTAGATGTTTTGAATGATGTTCACTAGTTTTTAAATTAATTTCGTATAAATTTTCAATTTAGTGCAAGATGCCTGTCTTGTTTCATAATTATATACTTTTTTATATTTGGATGATTGATTTTGATGGATCCTTTTAAAGAACTCTAGGTAGTGGTCAAGGTTTTACAAGCTCAAATATATTGAATTCATATTTGTTTTTTTGTGCAGTTATAAATTTGATCCTTAATTTCATGCTTATAATATTTTGGAATTCTCATTATTAAAGTTAATTATTACTATAGATCATTACAATACATAGGATAATTAGTTACTCAACAATCAACTAATAACATATAGATGTCTATAATTTTTTAATTATAATTGTTTTTAATGGATGCAACTAACTCTTCTACATAGTCCAATATAATGAAAAGTTCCATTTCAATTCATGATCATATAACTAATGAAGAAATAATTTGAATAAAAGAAACCGAAAGCTCTTTAAAAATGAGAAGTGAGGAAATTAATAAGGCAAAGTGTAAATATTGCCTAATGTTATTCACTAGAGGTTTAAAAGGTGGAACTTCACAATTGAAAAGGTATGTAGATGCATTTTAATCAAAGAGAAATAGTATTGAGAGATCAAATGTTTTTTTTTTGAGAAATTAAAAAATTTCATTAATCAGAAAGATTTATATGGTGGAGACTTACACACGTGCATACTTTACTTAATCTCAAAACGACAGGGGACACCGTAATATCTAACCAAGACTATTAGGGTAAAAATGACAACTTTCTCGCGTCTTCGAAAACCCAACAAGAGATCAAATGTTTATGAAGCTTAATATGATATAATATTTAGTGTTTATTGTTTCATTTGTAAATAATGAGCAAATCGTTGCAATTGGTTTATTTATTTAAGGAGAAATAGCATTGAAAGAGAAGAAGAATATGGGAAATAAATAGACACAAAAAGTAAGATTTTACTACCCAATTGTAACCATATGGTGTGCGTTGAATTGGTTGTTTAGATGAGAGAGGAGAGAGGGGAATGAAGAAGCAGGGAGGTTTTATGGGAGGTTACGTAAGATCATACTTGATTTTTAATATTTGTATATACTATATTATTAGAATTTTCATTACAATTAATTATTTTATTATCACATTTCTTGGATATTATAACTTATGCACTGGAAAATGTAATATTTGGGTGTTAACCATCACAAATATGCAAAGTTAAAATTTTAATTGTTTGTAAGGGTGATTCAATGAAACGTGAAAGTGGACCTAACAAGTTTGTTTTATAATGCTTATAAATTGTGTTATCTACTTTTGTTTAGAAAATGGATCAACCTACTCATATAGAGTAGTTCTAGAAATAGTTAGTTATTTTTGTTAGTTTTTATTATATTGCAAATTGCTTATTTTTTCTTTATCCTTTGCTTAAAATGGTTAGCTTTCAAAATATTATATTCTACAAACTATAAATTTTGTTAGTCAATAAAGTACAAAATCTAGAGAAAATAAAATAACAATCGACTATAACATCCTAATGTAAATTGTTCTTATACCAATAATCTAGTAAGACTAATTGTTCAATATTAAAATAACCCCACTATCAATAACTTGATAAGTGAATAATCAATTCATGTTTGAACATATAAGAAAAGAACAACAATATTAAAAATACTTTTATGATGAGGTTTGAACTTTGTCTTTATTAAAGAAGAGAATATCTCTTGAAGAATCAATCTCTATAAAACTAGCTTCATGAGGTTTATTAAAGTCACGATGGCAAGGTGGTGCAATGATTCATCAAGAAGATCTTTACTTAATTTGGGGTGCCTAGAGCTATCATAAGTTATGGAGGAGCCATTTTTTCGATAAACCCTTTGAGGCTCTTTTGAGAAGATATAATGTTCATTATATAGTGGCAACACCTTACCACCAGCAAACGAGTGGCTAAGTGGAGGTGGTGAATAGAGAATTGAAGAAGATTTTAGAGAAGGTAGTGAACACTTTAAGGAAAGATTGGGCTTTGAAGTTGGATGATACATTTTAGGCTTACAGGATGGCTTTTAAAACTCCTATAGGTATAAGGAAAGGGCTAAGAAAATGCCAAGGTATGATGTATATGAAAATGCCAAGTTGTACAAGAAAAGGGCTAAGGAATGGCATGATGGCCACATCAAGGTGAAGGAAATCAAGAGTGAGGACTTAGTGCTTTTGTTCAATTCACGACTTTGTTTATTTTCTGGAAAGCTCAAGTCAAGATGGAGTGGCCTATTCAAGGTTATTCAAGTGTTTCCCGATGGAGCTTTGAAGTTGGAAAATGAAAAGGATGAAACTTTTAAGGTTAATGGGCATAGTGCAAGCTATACTTTGAAGGGCCATTCTCACAAGAAAGGGAAGTACTTTCTTTCCTTTCACTCACTCTTTCATAATTGCATATGGAATGATCAATCTAATGACCTTAACTTAGCATGTTTGTCTTTCATTTGTTTGTCTTTGTGATAGTATGGTTTTTTTTTGATTTGATAATATTTAGTTTGGTTTAACTTGTTTCACCCTTCATTCTCTTATTGTTTAGGTGCTCAATGATACGTTTTGAGGTTACTTGAAGATTTATTAGGCATCATAGCTTGTTGAAGGACCAAAGGATGAGAGAAAAAATACTCCACCTCCATCGACCCCACCACCATGAGCCCATATCACTTCTATTATTCTTCTTGTGTTTTGTGTTTTGTTTTTCATTTTGTTGTTTATTGGTTTTGGGTGTTCTCCTTTTCACATTGAGGACAATGTGTTGTTCAAGTGTGGGGAGGTAGTCTTTACATTTATGTTTGCATTTTTGCATGTCATTTAGGATGCATATTAGGTTGTTAGTATTAGGAGTGTCATTTCCCTTACATTTGAATCTTTGTGATGAACATGTTGCCATCAGATTCTATCATGCTAGTTGGAATGAGATTAAATGCATGCATGAACTTAAATTAGGATACTTTAGAATGAACCATATGAAGTGATGAAAGTAGTTTGTTGCATAAGCTTATTCAAAACTTGACACTTAAACAATAAGGTAATGTATTGATTAAATCATTCACTCTATAGTCTGATAGATAACTGATTAATCAGACGAGAATAAAGATAGAGTCCCATTGTATATGTCAAAATTGACAACAAGGAAATTGATAGTAAGAAGAAAATCCGTCAACTTTTGAAATCGTGAGGGTTCAAGTCCCTCTATCCCCAAAATGAAAAAAAGGCCTCTTTTTTGAGCCTATTAAGCCTTTATGACTCCATTCCATAGTCATTTCATTTCCTTGTTTGTGTGATGCTTCCTTAGGTAATTACCTTCAGAGCTTGTTTTGAATCGGTTTAAATCTATTGGATGCATGCTAAATAGAAATAATTAAGGCCTTCTTGCTTTAACCTTTGGCTTAAATAACCTACCCTTTTATTATCCCTTGCTAGCCCCATTGAGCCTTTAACCTTTTATTTCTTGAAATCACCCAATTTTAAAACCCACAAACCTTATAGCTTGCCCAATCATAAGTTAATAGAGTGCTAAGTGATACTTTAGTTTATAATCTTTTGGCTCCAATTTTTTTCCTTTTCTAAGATGTTTTAAGCAGATTTTAGTACTTCTACCCTTAAGAGCACATTGTATATAGTTGTTGTTTTCTGTTTAAAAAATAAAAAAGGAATAACATGGTGTAGCTTCAATAAGTGTGGAGTAGTAGTCATATCCATTTGCATATCTTAGAAGTTTATCTTTGTCATCCCTTTGTACATTTAGTACTTTATAAATGCTTGTGATAAACCTTTAAAACCTGCTCGGCCTACCCTAACCCTAGCCACATTACAACCTGAAATAAAGTTATTTTGATTTATCTTAACATGTAATCATTGTAGAGGAGAATTAGTGTATTAGCAAGCCTATGATAGTGAGGTTTCCAATAGGAAGTTTGAGTGAAATACTAACAATCAAACACTTGAGAGAAATGAGTGAAATCCGTAAAGAAGTTCCATTTTGAATTTATACATAACTTTGAGTGATAGTTTCATAGGTTGAGTTTACTTATGTGCAACAATGAAAATTAGTCATGATGTGTGTAGTAGCTTGATACTTGAGCTGGCCAAAGTTTGAGGGATTGTATGCTTTAATCTTTGTGAAAATGAAGTGATAGAATTTTATTGGCTTTATTTGATCTTTTCTTGAGGATAAGCAAAAGTTTAAGTGTGGGGATGTTGATATGTGTAGATTGCATTGCATTTTTGTAGGTAGTTTGATGTGTGTTTAGTGATTAATTTGATTGTTTAATGTGTGTTTAGGTGAAAAAATTGTGTTAGTTCATAAATATTTATGTTTTAAGTGTTTTTTTTGGGTGAGAACATGTTTTTGAGCTTCAATTATATACATATGAGGTATTGTGATGAGCTTGTTAGTGCTTCAGGGCATTCAGAGGAATTTCGGAGGAAGCCCGAACCAAAACACAAGTCCACAATCGTGGCAGGAGGGCCACGATCGTGACAGGAGCGCCAACTTAGGCCCACGATCGTGACAAAAACATTAACACAAGCCCACGAAGCTTGAGCATAGGACCACGATTGTAGGGAGTCAGCCACGATCGTGACAGAGAGACAGTGCACGATCATGGCTTGAGCGCAGACAGATGTGAGGTTTCTTCCTGATTTAAGTTTTTGAGGGACATTTAGGACATTGGGGACCCAGGAATGACACTAGGGTTACCTTATTGGAAAAGACTATAAAAGCATTATGAGGTAACCCTAAAAAGCAGGACCAATTAACTTACAATTGGAAACCTTAAATAAAGAGAGAAATAAGAGAAAGAGAAGGGAAGAAGAGGAAGAAGAGGAGGGTTCCGACACTGAAGCTTCCAGGATTAGGTGATCTCCCGACGTCGTTGCTTTCCTGAATCATCCAACCTAAGTTTCATTTCCTCCCCATTTCCCTTTTTGTCCATTTAATATGTAAGGTTAGGATGGGTTGTATGGTTATGGATTTCTAGTTGTTAACGATGTTCTAATTTTTCCTTTGGGATTTTGTTTATATTTAATGTTAATTTAATTGAATTGTGTTTATTTGGTTTGGGTGTTGTGATTGATTAATGTATTTGCATGTTTCGATAGCAAACCGAGAGGGTGAGCTGGATAAAAATCATTAGATCGGATTAATGAGAGTTAGGCAATCTAATTGACCATTTAATCAATCTAGTTAGTAATTTCATGGAGAGAGATCCCGTGCAAGACTCGATTGTTTATTAGAGAGTTTAAGGACTAATTAGAATTGTGGATAATTTATGAATTGAGAGATTGCAAATCCAAAATTTGAATAGGGTTTACAACTTAGGGAATGGTTATAACTTGAGAGAGAGTAATCAACCCTATGATTGTTTAAAATCGACACCCCATAAACACATAAATGACTAGATTAGCATTAATGATAGGTAAAATCCCCTCTATCATAACTGGAATTAATTTTCTTGACATATTTTCATTGTTACATTATTCGTTCATTAGCTAGTTTGTTTGATTTAGTTTATTTTTCAGTCTATTATTCGAATTAGAGTATTAAACAAATCATAACTTGAATTAAGTGGTACCTAAACACAACCTCTGTGGGATGATATCCACTTTTTACAAGTAACGATCTGTATACTTGCGGTTTTGTTAAGTTGTCATTTTTGTACTAATTTTGGGATAAATTTCTTTAATGTGTTGAAATTATTGTGTGAAATTGATGGACTTGTTTCTAAATTGTTCTCAGGTAAATTTCAACACTTGAGAGATGAAATTGAATCAAAAAGATGCAAGGAAAGCAAAGATGATCCGAAATTCCAGACTGGTAGAAAAATCAGTGACTAAGCGTGGGCACGTGTAAGGACAAAGAACATCTGCAGAATCTATTTTTAAATTCAAATTTGATTCACCTGAGATTTTCATGATCTTGAGAATCAGATTGCTACCTTACAAATGGGATCTTCGACCTGAATATGGGGGATAGATTATCTGCTGAAGATCGCAAAAAAGGAGGAAAGATGAAGAGATCGAAAAGCTTAAAAGAAGAGAATTTTTACTATTCACATAGCATAGCATTAGGAGTAGTTTTACGTTTCCTATAGTCTTGTTCTGTTTTTTTATAACATTCTTAGAGTATTTTACATTTTTGCAGTATATTTCTAGGGATTTTCGTATTTTCTCAGAAAAGACCAGGGATGGAGGCTTCGTATTTTGTTATTTCTTTGTTGATTTTCACTTTTGTTATGAGTAGTTAAATTATTCTTCTTTGTTGAAGGGAACCTCGTTATCATCTGGTATGATGAGATTCTAAATAAAAGTTTCTCTCATTGATGAATATTAAGTGTCTTTCGATTTATTTTTCATGATTGAATTGATTGATTTTTAAGGTGCGCAACTAGGAATTAATTTGTTTAATTTATAGCTAGATTGGTAGTATATGACGTTCAATCTTACTAACCATAAGTAGCAATTAGGATTGCCATCTTTACGTTAGAGTTAAAAATTCTACGAAGATGCTTAACTAGATTAAATGCATGTTGTACATGTGTTGTCATGTTCATTGGTTTCTTAGTTCTTAGTGCTATTCATCAATTAAACTTAAGATCGTATCTAAGTTGTTGATTAGTAAGAATGTTTAGAATATATGTTTCTACTCATTTAATCTTATGAGAAAACAACCCTTAATGATTGTTTATTAATGGATTGATTTTTATATCGAGGATCCATATCAGTTCGATAACGTCGGTAACCAAAAACCATGGTTTGTTTACTGAATTTCCATATTTGAATATTTTTGTTATCTTTTAATTTCAGCCGTTTTAATTCCTTTTAAATTATGTTAATTTAATTTCAGCCAATTTAATTTCTTTTAAATTACGTTAAAACAAACCCCCCTTAAAGTTCCTCGTGGGAATGATCTCAACTCTTCACTAACTACATTTTTATTGCTAAAGTTGGTATTAATTTGGTTGCAGGCGACAGCAATACCAAATTTTGGCGCCATTGTTAGGGAAATTTTTAATTGTTTATGTATGTTACACAAGTAGACAAGAAAACTCAGCTGCAATTTGATTCAGAGATCAAGAAGACAGCTAAAAGACTACAAAAATAGACGAAACAACAGAAACAAAGCAAAAATTAGAAAGAATGGCTGCAAATCATACTCTTCGTGAACTAGCCGTGCCCACGGACACTCATCAGCACCAATGCATCAATTTTCCAAATTTTGGTGACAACAATACTTTTCAATTAAAATCTGGGCTGATTCATTTATTTCCTATTTTTAGGGTTTACCGGGAGAGGATCCTTACAAACATTTGAAGGAGTTCGACGTGGTTTATATGGGAATGAAGCTAACAAATGTGATGGAAGAGCAAATCAAATTGAGAGCAGTCCCATTTTCTCTTAAGGATGATGCTCAAGAATGGTTGTACTATTCAGTCAGTGAAAACATGCAAACATGGGCTGAAATGAAGAAACTTTTCTTTGAGAAGTATTTTCCAGAATCAAGACTGCCAACATTCGGAAAGAAATTTGTGGCATTTGACAACACATAGGGGAGACTCTTTAAGAATATTGGGAAAGATTCAAGAAACTTTGTGCTAGTTGTGCCCATCACTAAATAACTGACCAGTTGTTGATTTAGTATTTTTATGATAGTCTTTCGCTCACAGATAGGAGTATGATTGATGCTGCAAGTGGCAGAGCTCTAGTAGACAAAACACTGACAGCTGCAAGGGACTTAATAGTGAATATGACTTCCAATACACAACAATTCTGGATTCGTTCTGGCCATAGCACAAAAACACATCAATGAAGTGAATGTGACAGCATTGGAGAAAAGATTGGATGACCTTACATCCTTAGTGCGACAACTTGCGGTTACAAAGAAAGAAGAAAGGTATGTGGAATTTGTTTAATGTTAGGACACCCCATTGACACATGTCCTATTTTATAGGAAGAAAACGCATAACAGGTGAATGTCGTAGGGGGCTTTGCTGGACCAAGTCAGAGAAAATATGACCCATTTTCTAATACCTACAATTTGGGTTAGTGAGATCATCCAAATTTATGTTATGTGAACCCACAAGGACAGCAAAATGCAACAAATTTCTAACAATTTAGACAACTGTATGTCCCTAGACAACCCCAACAAATGACATCCAATTTCGAAGGTAAGTCTTCCTTGGGAGAAATAGTTCAATCTTTGGCCATTAACACTTTGACGTTTCAGTGGGTTACTCAAGCTAGTATCCAGATACTCAAGCTAGTATCCAAAACCTTGAAAATGAAATGAGCGAAATGGCAACTATCACTAATAGATTGGAGGCGTAATGTTCTGGAAATTTTCCATCCCAACTGGAAATTAACCCTAAACATAGTGCTAAAGCTATCATGCTACAAAGTGGGAAGGAATTGAAGGAGCCACCATTGAAAATCTCTAAGAGAGAAATTGAGGAAGAAGCAATAAAGGAGATAGCCAAACAACAAGAAAAAACATAGACAAGTCAGAAAAATCTGATTGTGTAGCCCCCTTTTCCTAGCCGATTCACTAAGGCAAAGAAGGAGGAGCAAGAGAAGGAAATATAGGATACTTTCAGGAAAGTTTAGGTAAATATTCCTTTACTTGAAGCAATAAAACAGATCCCACTTTATGCTAAATTCCTTAAGGAATTTTGCACTTCAAAATGAAAATTAAAATTTGATGAGAAAGTGTAATTGGGGGAGAATGTTTCAGCTATTTTGCAGAAGAAGAAGCTTCCACCTAAGTGTCAAGACCCAGGTATGTTCACTATCCCATGTAAAATTGGTGATTTGAGAATTGAAAAAGC
>JANQAP020214913.1:0-19531 GCA_026874005.2 Erythroxylum coriaceum | reverse complement strand
CGTTTTGCTCCTTCTCTAGCTATCCACTACTGCTGTCGTTTTGTGCTCCTTCTCCAGCTACTGCGTTTGATCTTTTATTTGTTGCTTCTTTTATCTTTTAAGTACCCTACAATAAAAATTACAAATAATATAGCATCAATTTTTCTAAAATCAATTAATCACAATTAAACTAAAATATGACAATTTTATCCTATAAGCACAAATTAAATGTAAGGCACAATAATTCAAATAATAATCAAATAATGCAATAAAGAACAATTACAGTGACAAAATCTTATCCAAATGATATGAAAATATATATGAATAAATGAATTTGTCAGTATCATTCCATAGGATAGATGAGAAATTGTAATTGAAATACAGATGATCCAAGTCTTCACTAACAACCTTCCATAGTGAAAATTTTGTATTTACTATAGGAAACTTTAATGTATCCTTAGTGCCAAGTTTCCTCTTAACAATAAGCCATAAGATAAAAGAGCTAAATAGAATAAAGCTAGAGTCCCGTACTAGTTTACACCAATGGTTTCTTGTTTAATGCCCTTAATAGGAGTTCTTTACAAGAGAAATTAGTGAACTTCATCAATTTGTTAAGAAACCATTGGATTGAATCATGTCTGGATTAGTTGTGGGAGTATTAAGGGATCATTTCCATAATTTCCTTAAAACATATAATAGAGTGAGCTGGCTCATATCATGTGTTATCTTTTATGAGTGTTTACTCTTTGACGCTTATAGGGATGATGATTGCTTTGAGGGCTTGGAAATCTTGTAACTTATATGAGGGACTCGTATCATGCCAAGTCTAAAAATAGAAAGATGTATATCTACAATTTCCTATTTTTTGCTTGATGGATAAGTGCATCAAGTCCTTTGTAACGAGCACTTGTCTTAATGTCCAGGAGGTTCTAGAATTTGCCTTAATTATCTAAATGCTTTCCCTTTTTAAGAAATAGAGATGAACCCACTTTTCACCCATAGAGATTTTTTATTACTACATAGCTTCTATAATCTGTTAACAAGGAGAAATTTACCCATGAGTTTAGCCGAGTTGATTCCCAGGCTAACACTTTCTTTAAGTAGGCAAATATTTAATCACTTCACATTAGGTATTTTTTTCTTGCTTTTTATTCCACTTTGAAGGAAATAACTAAGCATTTTATCAATGGATTTTATAATGTTTTTTAGAAGTGTCATATGTGAACACTGGAATGTATGGAGATTGCATAAAATTGAGATTATGAGTTCGACTCTTCCATTTTACAAAAGATCTTTATTACAGCAATTACTCATTCTTTTATGATTAACTTTATAATTAAAGAGCAGCTTGAGTAAGAAAGCTTCTTTGTGGTTATAAGGACCCCTAGATATTTGAAAGGAAGTTGTTGATGTTTGAGACCTTTAAAAATTACTAGGAGACCTACATTAAATTTGGAACCATCAACTAAGAAAAAAGAGCTTTTGTTTAGATTAAAAGCCATATCTAATAAGGCTTTAGAGAGCTCTAGAGAGTCGATCATTAGTTCCATTAATATAAGAGTACACCTACAAAAGAGTAGCATATCATACAAAAATGAGAGATTGAAGATGCATAGCTTATTGCACTTATAGTGAAATTTTAACCTTGGTCCTATAGGAATTTTCATCTTTATAAATATAGAGAAAATTTCCATGTTGATGACAAATAAGTACAATGATAAAGGATCACCTTGCATAAGTCTTCTAACTGCTTTGAAAATTTTTGTTGGTTCCCTATTCACTATTGAGAATGAGGTGGAAGAGATGCATTTCCTTATCCAATTGATGAATCATATGGGAAAAACCAATAACATTCATATAGTTATATAAGAACTGCCACTTTAAGGAATCAAAATCCTCTTTGAAATCTATCTTTAATGCATAACTTCTAATTGCTATCTTATAATGATACCTATTAAAAATTTCTTGGGCAATCAATATTTTGTCTCTTATATTTCTTCTTTGAATATAGGCTCCTTGGCAAGGGCTTATATACTATGGTAGCACCTTCTTGAGTCTGCTTGTTAAAAGATTTTTAGATAACTTTATAAGTAATATTGCAATATGTAATAAGTCTATAATCATACAAGGTGTAAGGATTAGCCACAATGGGAATGAGACCATATGAGTCTTTTTCATCTCAGTTAGTAAGTTACTATTGTTAAAGAATTCCTTTGTTGAATTAGTAACCATTTCATTTATTAGTTTGTGTGTTTTTAAAAAGAATCTTACATTGAACCTATTCAGATTGAGGGCTTTATCAGGGTGTAAGTTGAACATTGTTTCTCTTATTTCTTCTATAGTGACATCTATAATTAGTTCAAATTCATATTGATAAAGAAAAGTGCTAGATAAATAAGCTCTTATATCATCGTATGTAAGAATTTTCTCCATTTTTGTTTGTAGTAACTTCTTAAAGTACTTATAAGCTAGATCCTTTAAACCTCCTTGGTCATTTATGGCCATTCCTTCAACAATATGTTGGGACAAAATTTTATTTTTATTTCTCCTGGTTTGATTGGAATTATAGCAAAATCTTATATTGCTATCTCAATCTCTTAATTAGAAGATTCTTGATTTAATTGGAATTAAAGCTTTCCAGAGTAGCCACATATTACCTTAGAGCTATAACTTTGAGGTGCTTGAGGTTAAATCAGTAGGGTTACATTCTAAGAGATCTCATATGTTAAGGGAAAGTGAAAGTAGCTTTTTTCTCCTCTAGCAAGGGATTTGAGCTCTTTTTATGAATATGGATAAGTTCTAACTTGATTGTTTTTAGTTTTTACGCACAAATAAAGCCTTCAGATCTAACTACTTCAATGTTTATCCTTTTAAGGACTTCTTTATGAATTTTGGACGATCTATTGAAGAATTTAAGTGGGATTTTCCTTCTATTATCAGTCATCTTAATAAGAATTACAATCAAAGTATGGTCAGACGTCAGTTGATTATAGAAGTTGGTATAGCTTATAGGAGAAACAATCATCTAAGCAACATTTTCCAAGCACTTATCAAGTTTCTTTTTCTTTTTAAAAATCCACTCTTATATTATCTATTATTCTAATGGAAATAATTACTTGTATATCTTAAGTCTACCAATTCAAGATCCCTCATAAGATTGGATAAATCCTTATTCCTGTATTTCATCTTTTTCCTGAGTCCATCAACCTTTTTAGACGAGGAAGACAATTAAAATCCTTTGCTAATAGTGAAGGAGTAGAGGAGCTCACCCCTAAAGATACTAGATCAGACCAAAATTGTTTTCTTTGGAGTTCAAGATTTATAGCATAGACAACATTTATGCTTAGTAACGTTTGGGGTTTATTAAGTGTGACCTTACAGTTAATGAATTGATATGAAAATCTCCAACTTTGTAGATGGAAACTTGAGGACTAAATGAGATAATGATTCTCCCATCATAATGAGCCCCATGATATTTACGTGTGATCCAATCTTTATTCAAGAACTATAGTCCTTTTTGAAAGTGAGTATCTTTATTTTGGTTTCAACCAACCAAACAAAACAAAGCCTTTTAAGATTAGAAAATACATAAGGCCTATTATTTATTGGGTACTTAAGCCCCAAATATTTTATATGACTATATTCATTAGGTAAGAGATTTACCTGCTCTTTTCTTCCTTGCATTCCTCCCAATTTTACTTTGGATGGAACTTGGAGAATTACTTGTGTTAATACTTGGGTTTATGTCTTGCTTCCAAAAGTGTCCCTAATTAGGTTATATACAAGGGGCTAGGAAGTTCTAGCTTAGAGTTTGTCTCTTCTTTCTTCTAGTTTGTTCCTTCTACTAGATCTTTTACTTTCTAATGTACCTTAAATTTGTTTATCTTGATATTTGGAGTGACAGAAGTTGTGCTACCTATATTTGATTGTTTCTACTTAATGCATAATATAAAATAGTTAGAATGGTATCTGGGAAAATGAAATGAAATGAAATATAAAGAATATGAATGAATATCTACGAGTTTATTATTTATTAAGCCTTTAAAATAAAATTCACAAAAATACCTAGACTATGTCATAAGGCTTTGAATGCAATTAAACTTGAATTTTGATTTTTAAAAATGTAAACTTTGATTTAGAAGAAAGTTTAAATTGAATAAAATGATAATGAAAGAAATAAAGGAAATTCTTAATGGAATGGAAGAACATGATGCAAATGCTTTTATTTGGAAAAGAACACAAACAATTGAAATTTCAAAATAATTTGATGATTTAGGCCTTAAAAAAGATTTGATGAAATGAACTATTTATAAAGAATTTGATAAACTAAGCTATGAAACAAAAATGATTGGATATAATGTTATTGAGCTAAAAGCTTTTTTTTTGGATTATTGAATTATTTGAATATAAGAGCCTGAGCTTAATGATTGATTAGATAAAAAAATATTAAAAGCTTTGAAGAGTTGGATAAAAGTAAAAGACATAGATATAACTTAAATTAATGGGCCTAAAAACTTAATCTGATTCATGGGCAATAGGTTTAGCTAGGGAATTTATAAAGAGGGGATGATACGACTTTGCCTCCCTAGAATCAGAATAATTTAATCTAAGTCAAAGGCAAAAGTAAATAAACCTAATAGGTCTACAAGCCTAATTAAAAATTTTAAATGAAAATTTGTTATAATGGACTTATAAGTCCAACTAAAATTTTAAATCTTAATTATTAAATGAAAATGAGATTTTGAAAAAGATTATTGAACTTTTGAAAAAAGTAATTGGAATTTTAAATTAAGCATTTTTGTTAACTTTTATTAAGTCCTCTCTCTCCACTTGTCTTCTTTTAATCCAAACATGATCATAAGAGAAGACATTCATAATTAAAAGTATTTGTTCATGCAATTAATTTTAACTATTTTTATGGCTACGGTTTTATATTAAACTATTGGGGGGAACTTAGGACTCAGCCAAATTATTAAGAGACTTTCTTTTGAAAATGTTAACTCTAATAAAAACTATGTTTGAAACTAAAATATTTAATGCAAACGAAATAATATCATAAAAGGGAATGGGCTAAATCTAATTGAACCTTCTCCTTTTAATAAAATTGAGTAACTCTTTGAAGGTTTTCTTCAACTTGAACTAATGAATTTTTTTAGACTTACTAATTTTCTTACAAAATCTTATATTTTTCTTTATGTTACCTTCCTAACTTATAAAATAGAAACACTTAAATGAGTCATATGCCTTTTAAAAGTCTAACTTGATTGCACAATTCTTACTAGTATTACTTCTGATATAATATTTTAATAGCTCTTTTGCAAATGCAATGTTATCGCCTATATGCCTTTTTAAGATGTAAGCACATTTAGAGATATCTACCAAACTTGGAAGTACACTTTGAGCCTTTATTCTATTATCTTGGAGATAATTTTATATATGGAAGAGCAGCAAGAGATAGGCCAAAAGTCATTAAGGGACTGGTGATCTTTTCTCTTAGGAATCAAGGTAATATAAGTTCTATTGAGCTCTTTCAGTAAGGATTTCTTATTAAAGAACTCTTGAACAACATCAATAACAATTTGTCTTATGATGCTCTAATTCTCAGAGAAAAATAGAATATTAAAGCCATCTGACATGGGGCTTTGCATTAAGCTAAAGATTTTATTTCCAAGTCAACTTTAGTTGGAGTTACTGTGGATAAGAGAACATCAGCATCATTTGAAGAAACTTACTACTGAATGATTTGATCAAGAAGTTTAATAGAAGAAGTGGCTGATGTTTCAGTTCTAAGAATCTAATTTAAGTGATTAAAAACTTTAGAAATAAATTCATCTTGTGATGAAGTTGAATACCGTTAAACATTAAGGGACAATTCTATTAGCAGATTTCCTTGCTTGGACAACTCTATAAAAGAAAGAAGAATTCCTATCAACTTTTGTTAGTCATTTATTTTTGGATCTTTGCTTCCATAAAGAGAGTTCAAATTCTACTACTCTGATGTAATTTGAAGAGGCATATATTTCATATTACTGTAAAAGGGGATTGGCGGGATCCAGATAGAAGTCATTTTAAGCCTTAAACAAGATCTTCTTTGGCAATGTTTAATAGTTGGTGAAGGTTTCCAATGTTAGTTCTATGGAAGATTTTGATTTCTTCTCAATGCATTTGAGTAATCTGGAACATTGAAACTACTTAGAACCTGTGATGTGTGAGTTAATTCCTTTTTAACAACATCTTTGAATCCATCAATGCTCATTAAGAAATTGTTGAGTCTGAAGGGGTGTCTTATTGGAGTTTGCAAAGAGTATGAGAAAATCAAAACAGGAGAATGGTCAGATATACTCAGATTAGGAAAGAAAGAAAATGAGATAGGAAAAAGGTTGTGTTTGTTGAGAATTAGATATGCCCCTATCTAGTTTCTTACTTAAGAAAGTAGTGTTTTTATGTTTATTACTCCATATGAAATAATTTTCACCTCTTGGCCATATGAAATAATTTTCACCTCTTGGAAGATCACTAACATCAATAGTAACAATGCAGTTTTTAAATATTCACATAGAGGTCTATTGGAATAGTTTCCATCTGCTTCATCAATATAGATTGTTGCATTAAAATCACCAAGCAGAATCCATGGAGGGTTAATACTTTGATGAATATTCAATAGCTTATTTTAAAGATAAGTTCTTTGATAAGCATGGTTGAAGGCATAAATAACCGAAATACTAAGCACTAGGTTGTTGCGGAGGATTTTGACTTCCAAGTGTATGATTTGATCACTGATGATGGAGTTAAGAAGCTATATATTATCTGAGTTTAAGGATGGCAATAGGCAAGGGGCCCCTTCTTCCATCCCTATCTGAGTTGTACAAAATTAGGATTCTTCCATTAGGATGAGTAGTTGAAATAGAGATAACCATCTAACTGTTGTGGAATAAGGTAATGATAGTATAATGATTGTTATTCGATCTGGTTTCCAAAACTCAATAAGAGAAATATTATTTATAGCAACAAAACTTCAGACAACTACTCAGTGTGAGGGATCAAATT
Source organism: Erythroxylum coriaceum (assembly GCA_026874005.2). NCBI lineage: Eukaryota > Viridiplantae > Streptophyta > Magnoliopsida > Malpighiales > Erythroxylaceae > Erythroxylum > Erythroxylum coriaceum. The sequence goes on along the minus strand of JANQAP020214913.1, from coordinate 12,505 downwards.
CACCTTTAGATAAATCAACAAATTGGTAATGGTGAGCTAACGTGGTTTTGGTTTGATAATTGGAATGACTTAAGCCCTTTGTAAATTAGAAATGAGATGTTACATTTGACTAGAAGAATCCCATTAAGAGTTAAAGTAAGTAGCACTATCTAGGGTGGAGCTAGGAGCTGTAATGTTAGAGGAGCTACTGTCTTGATGAACTATTTATCTTACAGTCTACCTTTAGCTGAAGAAGATAAGCCTATATAGTTGAGCAATAACTCTCTAAAATTTATCAATTACTCATGCTATAAGATCTTCAGATCCTCCAATCCTAAAGTTCCTTGGTATGAGCTTATTTGGAAGAATACTCTCTCCCTTAAAGCTTTAATTATCAGCTATTTGGCTATCAAAAACAAGTTAAGGATAAAGAATAAATGGTTTAGAAGCTCTGGAAGCTTTGACCTCATGTTCTTGCTATCCAAGAATAATCTAGAAACTCTACCTTACCTCATTTTCCGATATAGAGTATCTGAGTCTATTTATAATCAAGTTTAACACACAATGCAGTTCTATTTTCCACTGATAGAATGGACAAACATAATATAATAGGTTATAAGAATTGTTAACACCCTTAATAAGGATGGAATTATCTTCTTAACTGCAATCATTTGTAGTATATACATAATCTGGAGTGAGAGGAACAATCATTTTCATAGAGGAATAGAGTTGAAAAATCAAATCCTAGGGGACAAAACTATTAATTAGATCAAAGAGTTACTAGTGGCACATGATATTCATCCAAAAACCAGTCAAAGAATGACGATATTATGGAATCTGTAGATTTGAGTATTTTTGACATGAGTTAGTGTTAAAATATTAAAATCTATATTTAAGTTTTGGGAATATGATTGATTTCCTTATCATTATAATGTTGTCAAGCTTTGCTTGTTGATAGATGTAGATTATAATATGTTTTCTTGATGTTTAGGTCTGTTTTTAAGTATTTTTAAGATGATTATCATGTGTATAGACTTAAAATTGTGTTATTGTTAACATTTGTATGTGGTTTAATTGTTTAATTAGTTTAAAGCAAGAATTTGACCATAATTATATGTTTCAAGGAGTGTTTGATGTGTTTGTGAGTGTGTGGAAATAGGAATTGAAGAAAAGAGAATAATTGGAAGCTTAAAATAATGTAGGTCATAATAGTGACAGGCGTGATATACGACAAATTCCAACGAATTTCAGTTTTTCCAACTCACGAGTTTTTATGTACTTTTGACGTTTCAAGTCTATTTTTAAAGCCAAATTAAATGGGAAAACCTAGAATAAAATACTCAAGAACTATTTAAGAACAAGAAAACACAAAAGGTGGGAGACACTAGATCTAAAGAAGATTAAAAGGAGGCATCAAAAGAGCTTTAGAGAATTCTAGATTTCCAGATCAAGACTCCAACTAGTTTTTATTCCTTTGACCTTTATTTATTTCAATGTATTGAATGTTTATTTGGTTTTCTAGGATTTTAAACATGATTATGGGTTTCTAAATTTATATAGGGATTGTTCCTTGAATTGTTTTTGTTAAACTTCATTCTTGTTAAATTCAATACATTTATCAATGCTTTGTTATAATTGTTATGATTGTACTTGATAATAAATCAAGAGAGTGAATCAAGTTCCTTGTGTTAAGGTGGGTAATGAGAGTTGGTAGCTTAATAGGCTTGCAATTATTAGATTAATTAATAATTGAAGAAAGATCATACTTGTGAATTAATTATCTTTAAGATTGCTTCAAATGCAATTGAATAGTTATGAGTAGTTTTGTGAATTGAGAGATTACAATTTTATTATTATCGATTTCAATTGGGATTACTTGATTAGATCTTAAGACAGGTTAATCAAATTAGGATATTTAGGATCAAGCATAATTGAATTAACAAGAATAAGGGGAGATAAAACAAGGATAAAATAATTCCTAAGTTTCTAGCTTTGATCATATTCATTGTTATTAACAACTCACTTATTCAATTGTTTTGCTTTCTTAGTTGTTTTAATTTTATTAATTTATTTTAATTCAGTCAACATTTTAATACCTTAAACAAAGTTTTTTTTCAAGTTGTTAGGTGTCTAATTAGTCCTTGTGGGAACAACACCTTTTGCACTACAAGATATGATCCGTATACTTACAGTATTGAAAGTTTTCATATAAAACTTCTCAGCACTTGAGTTAACAAAATTATTTATTCATCTTCCAAAAAACCTTTATTTGTTTTGTTTTCTCGTTATAGTGTGACTAAAAACCAAAACTAATTCTAGTATGCAAATCTTTAAAGTGTGACAAAGGAGAGGAGATATTATATTATGGTAAGTGATCTTTTTTAGTCTATCTTTATCATTTTGTCTAAAATTATGTTAGGCATGAATTTAATCTGCATATATGGTCCCTACTACATATATTGTAATTGTGATTGTATGAAGTTTCAATATACAAAAATTGTAACATGATTCAAATTTGCATTATATTGTAGTTTTAAAGAAAGAAAATTAGTTAAAAGTAGGAGTGTTACCATGTTAACAAGAACAAAAATTATAATTGATTTTCTTTTTGATTTGGATTTTTATTAAGGAGTAGAACATTTGTAATGTGTTGTTTATAGGTCTTCTTTTTTTTTGGATGGAAGTATTCAATTGCTACTCTTGACAATAAATTGCTTGATAACATAAAATCTTGATTTTAAATATTCATACTCCTACCTACTTTTATTGGTGTCTTAATTGATTTACATATACTTTTCTAAGGTTTTTGTTATAGTAATATGTACTAATTAGAGGTTTGTGTTTTGTTTGGATGTGGTTAGTTAAGTCAGTGAAACATAAATATTTTTAGTATTTACTTCTTAAAAGTATTTTCCAATATGGAATAAGTTCAACTGTAAAATGTTGATATAAAAAGTGAGTGGTAATTAAAGCTCAATGTACCACAATAAAGAAGTATAACTCAAGTGTACACAAAGATTTTAGAATTGTGAACTTTATGATTGAAATAAAAATCCCTTCAAATTATTGTCCTTTGTTCATCTAATATTTTATTCAACTCGATTTATTATATAACCATATGGTTTACAATGTTACTTCAAAGAAAATTAGAATGGACTATATGGCATACATGAATGACCACACGACCATCTATAGAAATGTGTTCATTAATAGTTTTCTTGAATAAAGTTTACTACATAACAGTGTACAAAACAATGTGCTAAAACAAGAATCAACATATTGTATTAGAGATAAGTAAGACATATAATTTGAATTTTGAAATGCAAAATAATAAATCATGCATTGAAAGAACATGGGAACATATGTGGGATTAAAGATTTTGATAGGAGTGTGATTTTTATTAAACCCCACAAAAGACATAGCAAGTAATTTCAACTCTAAATTGTCATTCTTGACTCTGGTAGTTGAAATGAAAATCTATATTTTTAAAATATTATCTTTGCTATTTCTAGTAAGGTTGATTATAGATGGCCACTAATAATTGACCACAAGGCATTTTCCTAAAAAAATTATTATGTAAATTTTTATCCTAACTAAATGAGTAAGGTAAAAAATAATTGAGGCCCCACAAAGTTCTTTTAACTAATTCTCTCATATCGTGTCTTGTCGATTATGTACAATGCATAAGACTTAAGTATGATCATTCTCTTTATATTTTTATCTTAATCCTTCACTCATTTTTAAAAAAAAGCTCTTAATTTCACTATGATATAGTGTCTAGTGAGAGGAAGTATGAATAATATTGAGATAATGGAGGAAGGAAGTTTGATAGTTTGGCTGTGTAAGTAACTCATCAAAACAATGAATATGATAGAGAAAATACACTCTCTGAATTTTTTTACTATTTTTCCTTAATTTTTTCTTTCTATGCAATGAATGTTATATCTATCATCTGTAGATTAAGATGTTATTATAGAAAGATATTTCTACATCATTAAGCTTTTCATAATGAGGCAAATGTAGGGAACTTGAGTTTTAAATAGAAATTGAACTTTGATTATATGTATTTTATATAAGAATTTGGAGTATGATATGAAATTTAAATAAACTAAAGTTCATTTGGCAATATGATTTGGTATTTTTTAATAACTCGATAATTTTTAAGGTTGTCAATGGTTTGCCTTCTAGAGTAGGGAATTATTAAGATGCTGAAGAAGGAAAAGATTATATGCTTACAAAACTATCTTCTTTTTATACTTAATAATTTTCTATGTCCATAGTTTCTCTTCTGAAAATTAATGTATACCTTTATATTTGTACCACTACTGTTGTGGAAATTTACTTGATTTTTTCAAGTATAATTACTAAAAAATCATTGTAGAAGTTGAAGTTTTGTCTATATGATGAAGCAGTGATTGTCAGATGTACTAGAGAGTGCATGGCAAACAATGTTCCAAACCTTTCTTTTCAATGTATTGTATTCTTCCCAATGCTCATGGCTTATTGGAGGATTAAAGAAACCCTTAAATAAGCTACTGTTGGAGCTTTAGTTATGATTAATCACCATTTTTGGCATTATTTCCTTGTAATATAATGGCCAAGTGATGCTAATCTCCCCAATTATAATGGTAGTACTGCTTAAACAAACCCCATCTTGTTACAACTTAAAGGAAGTTTGGCTGAAAATAACATATCTATCAATATTATAATGTAGTGATATTGGATGGTTGAAATAAAAGAAAAACGAAGTATACATTTAATAGAATCCTAATGGAGAAAATTTTCCATTAGTTATTTTTGATAAGTATGAGGCAATGCTTTAGAATGGGAACAACTTCTCTGACTACAGACTATAGTCACAACCAATACAAAGTATAGAAGTGCTTTTTTATCCAATAGTAATGAAACTAAGACTAAACCCAAACTGTATGCATAACTATACAATCATTCATGATACATATGTAACACCAACTTAGTTTGACGAAAATACACTTTGAAATCAAATGCACACTAAATAGTACTCAACAATTCATCTAACTGTGTCTATTCAAGGTTTTGCATAATGAATTTACTTGTACAGGCGTGCTTTAATTATGCTTGTTTGAAATAAAGAAGGGGAAATGTTAAGGAAATGGTTTGATGCGCAATTGCGCATTAAACTTTCTATGAAAGAAAAAATCAAAGACAGTTAAAAACACATATTTATAGGATAATATTCACTGGTATAATTTTTGACATGATTTGTCAGTGACACCTATTAATATATTACCTTATACATAATCGTTTGGAATAGTTACTTAGGTTCATGATTGGGGCAAGTTTTAATCTTATAAACCCTTAATATTCCGTAAGCACACGGTTCGTAGCGTCGTACTAAAGGTGTCGATCTTATAAGAAAGGAGAGTAATCTAATCCTAAAATCTAAGGCTAGAAAAACTATAAAACTGAAAATAAAAGATGCAACAGAAATTAATTATGAGAATTGAGTTTAACCAATCAAATTAGAAATTAAACACAATAGTATTAACAAGTGAGCAATAAGCAATCACAATATAAATCAACCTAAGAAATTTACAAATTTATGAGAAAGGGGATTTTACTTATTATTAATGTTAACCTAGCTTATTATGTGTCAATGAAGTGTTGGTTCTAGACTATCCTAGGGCTGATTACTCTCTCTCGAGTTATAACCATTAAACCCTAATCAGATTATGGAATTTGCAATATCTCAATTCACAAATTATCTAAAACCCTAATTAGATCTGAAGCACTCTAAAAAACTATCGAAACATCACAAGGGATCTCTCTCTACACAATTACCAATATGATTTGACACAGTTTCTATTAAATCACCTAACTCTCATTGATCTGATTTAATCGTTTTTCATTCATTTCACCCTCTTAGTTTATTACCAAATTATGCAAGAACGCAATCAAATAATGACATTTATCCAATAAACACAATTAACTAAATTATCATTAAATCAAAATAAAATCCCGAAGGAGAGTTTAGAACATCATCAATATTCCAAATCCTATCATCATACTATCCATCTCAATTCTATACATAAATAAAATCCAAATGAAAAGGAAATAATGACTTAGAATAGACGACGGAAGGCAGCGACATTGGGGAACCTCCTGATCCAGGAAGCACGTCGAGTGAGCTTCGTCTTCCTCTTCTTTCTCATCCTTCTTCTTCTTTCTCTCTCTCGGTATTCTCTCATTAGGGTTTCAAGTGTGGCTGATGTAAAAAAAGCTCCTTTGTGCTCATCTTAATGTTCTTTAGATAGTCTTTTATGTTTTGGGTAACCCTAGGGTCTTTCCGGGATTCAAAAGGTCTAAACAGTCCCTCTCAACGTGAAGTTTGTAAGCGACTACACGTTTGCCTGATGCAGGCCACTATCGTGGCCCTATAAGCTATGATCGTGGCCCACATTTGAGCCTTTTTTCATGATCATGGGCTATTGTTTTGGCCCGAATGTCTTCCGAAACTCCTCCGTTCTTTGATATTGACCCTGAAACACTAGCAAACACATCCAGGTACTTCAAAAACATAATATTTAAGATCAAAAGCTTGTACTAACATATAAAACAAAAATAATTAACAAACTAATAGAATTCTAACCTAAACACATACTAAAAGATCGAATTAACGGTTAAACACATATCAAACTATGCCTAAAACCTGATGCAATTTACATTTATCAACATCCCCACACTTAAACGTTTACTTTTCCTCAAGTAAACAAAACAAAAAACAACATAAAAACACAAAGCACACAATGCAATAATGAGGCAATGGCTTCAACTTCACGAAACAAATTTAACTCTAAACACAACCATTCAAGTTGTTCCAAATTATTAACATGCAAAATCCTCGTCTAGGAACTTTAGACCAAATATACATATTAATCAAAACTTAAATGTCAAGTTTATTCACCCCTTTCAATTGTACACTCACATTAACAATTATTTGGTAAATCAAACTTTATAAATAAACCTAGGTATGCTTTTATGAAAAGTTAAGCTACTTACAAGTTCGGTAGGTTTTTATTTGAAAACATTCTTTTTTGTTACTTTTTGTGGACATGGACCTAGTCTTTTTACACGGAGGCAAACATTGGTGATAACTGTCGATTGTTGTGCCCAAAAAGTTCTAAAAAGACCTAGGCTATCATACTCACAAGTATACGAGATAGTTGTAGTTGATAACCCAGGGTCATCTCCCACGGAGGTGAAATTGGTCAACTTAAATTAAGTTTGAATTAAAAATAAAAATAAAAACAATGAATTCCTAAACATTCTATCCCGATTATTGAGCGAAAGTTTTTAAGGAAAATTACAAAATTAAATTGAAAAGTAGACAAAATCAATTGGGAGCAAAGACAAAAAGGTTAATCGAAGTGGAAAAACTCTTGAGAATTAATTTCACTGATTTAATCCTCTATGTATGATTAAGGAAAAAATGATTGGATTATTGTCTTACTAAAATTAATAGTTAGGATCCAAATTGATTGTATTCAACAAGTTACTATCTGAATTAATAATGAAAACCTGACTACAATTACCTTTTAAGTTAATATATCTAGTTCTTAACCTAAGTGTCCATAGTTTCACAATCCGTATTAAACTTCATCTCTCAAATCTTCATTTAACTCTAAAATGATGCAAAATTTGGCCATTCTATTACATCCATTCAGTTTAGAAACTACAACATTAAATAAGACAACATATTCGTAACCCAATCATGCATATTCAACTAAATAGCAACATTTATTCTCAAGAAAAGAGATCAACCCATCACGGATATCACCACATTCATCATCATTAAACACTTTAATCGAATGTTACTGTCAACAAAAGTATTAAAGTAATATTAAAACAGTGAATACCGAATGGATTATTAAAAGAAACAAATAACAGTTGGCTAAACTAATAAGAGTATAAATCATAGTAAAATGAAAAAACAAAGCAACGAATGAGAAATAGAATAGAATAGGCGAACAAATCATCGGATGAAGAGTTGTGGAGATCTCCAATCCCTCTCAAGCTTCCAGCTTTAGCTCTCGCCTTTTGCTTTAGCTTGTTCCCCAGATGAATTTTTGCTCAAGTTGAATGGGATTCAGCTCTAGCTCTCGATTTCGCCCTTTCCCAAGATTCCACCTCTTTGTTGTCTTACTCTTCGTCTTAACTCAGTTTGTTTTCTTTCTCTGTTTCTCTCTTCTGCTTATCTTCTTCTTCTCTATCTCTCTGTGCCTTCCTTTTGTCTGAGTCTCTTTGTGAGTGAACCAATGAAATAGTGAATGAATCATCATCAGCCACCACCCTCTCTTCCTTTTATTAAACTCTCTTTAGTTTTACGGTCGCGTACCCTCACGTCATGAGCTGCCACGTATTAAAGCTAGAATTAATGTTAAAACTTCTCACGGGCGTGCATAGGGAGTCACGGGTGTAACATCCCCTTGCACACCCATGCATGCCCTCATGCATTAACCATGCACGGTGGTGACATAAAATCACCACCTTGCACGATGGTCATATAATATTTAATGCAAAAATTACGTGACTTTGGTGTTTTAATGCAAAATTCACAAAATAACCTAATTAACATTCATGCAATATTCACACCATTCACTCAATTAATTTCACATTTAGATCAAAACACAAGGATTTGTAACCAAAATTAGGATATGAAGGCAATTAAAAGCAATAGAAATTAGACACAACAAATTCTCCAACACTTAAACTATGGTTGTCCTCAAGCATAATAAAGAGCACTTGACTATATAAGAACAAATAACGAAAACAACAATTTTCTCAAATAATAGTCAAAGATATCGACGATCGTTCCAATAAACACAATCTAAGAACTTGAAACTCATAATACTCCATGAACAAGCAATTCTTTGCATATTTAGCCAATATCAACAAGCACTTCAATTCAAAGAACCATCAACAAATGTGATAAACACTCACTCCACTCCCCATCCTCTCAAGCATTCAAAGGTAGTAAATATTCACTCATCATTCATTTCATGTAAGGTATCTATCATAGGCTTGCTTACTAGTCCAATCTCCACCACTCATATCATACACAAACATCAATTTAAAGGTCTTTATTTCGATTGTAATGGGGCTGGGCTAAAGGTAAGAAAAAAGGAAAATTGTAGTTTAAAACCACATAACTAATTGATCATTCAAAGTAATTTAGAAAAATGACAAATAAAACACTCAATTCTTTTCTTTCACGTAATAAAGTTAGACTCCCCATTTTTACATCTCTCTTTCCTTTGTTTCTTTTCAATTCATTTTTTCTTTTCCATTTTTTCCATTTTTTCCATTTTTTCTTTTTTATTATTTATTTATTCATTTTAAACAAGGAAATTAAGGGAAGAAAAATATAGAGGAGAGAAATTACTACAACCATACCCATCCCTAACTCAAAAGCCAACTGTAAGCTATGATTCCTTCACACTTATTCCCTAAACCTGATTATATCTTTTTAAATGCTCAACTTGCCCTTATGGTAGGTGTAATGAAACGGATAAACAATCAAAATCAAGGCTCATATTTTGGGTTTAAAGAAAGAAACAGATTCATTTAAGCTTAAGGGGGCTCTCTAAGGGTGACATTATGGTGGCTTTTTAAGCTAACAGTGTAAATCCTAATTAACTTCATCATTTCAACGTTTGCATAAGGTTATGTGATCTCAAATAATATTTACAAGCAAGTTCTAGAGTTCCTTAATCATGAAAGAACACTTTCAACAAAGAATACTTGAAATTGGTGTTTAATAATTCAAAAAGGTTTAAATTCTTACCAAATGAAAAATGTCATTCATCTATCACAACAAGCTAATTTCCTTTTAACTGAAATCCAAGTTAATTAGTCAAAGTATGCAAATATACTCATTCACTTATATTATGCATTTCTAATCCCGATTGAGTTCATTTAATGATAATGCATCTCTAAATAGTAAATGGGAAAACAAACACACAATACACAATTAATACTCCCCCCATACTTAAACATCACACTATTCCTAACGTGACACAAAAAAGTAAAAGAGGGGTCTAAGGCAAAAGACAAAAATCAACATAAACGAGGATAAACATTAAAGACTAAAAGAAATTAAACTATATGCAGTATGAACAATAAAAAGAATAGGGAAAGAAATATGATATGAAAGTGTGGTGGTAGCTACGTCGATGCGGTGTGAAGCATGGCAATAAGCATGGCATCCAAAATTGAGGAGTGGTGACAGTTGCAAGGAAGACAAACAGAAGAGATTGAAAAAAAGGTCTGTGCACACAAAGCAAATAGATTAAGTCAAGTTTCACTAAAAGAAATAACAAACAACTAAATTGAAAGACAAAACAAAATGATATGGATTGCCTCCCATTTAGCACTTCTTTAATGTCTTTTAGTTGGACACCTCAACCGTTACGCTCAAAGTGGATCGTCCAAAGTGATCGATTCCACTGTTGCCTTCTCTTTATAGGTCTTTTTCTCCAAAAATGTTCCAACCTCTCCCTCAGTTGCATTGTCCAGCAATTGACAACATTTATCAATCTCCCTTACCAAGCTCAGCTTCTTTTCTTCTTCTTCCTGCAACACAAAATCAAAGTTTGTAGGATTAAACTGATCAACACAAGAGCATTCTTCATAAACAATAGTTGTAGGAACAGGTTTAACATTAAAGATTGAGAATTCTACTGTTTCTCCTAAAACATTCATGTTCAACTTTTCGTTTTTCACGTCAATCAAGGTATTAGTAGTGGCCATAAAAGGCCTCCCTAGGAGTATGGCATGCTCCTTCCCTTGTTGTTTAACCTCCCCTATGTTTAAGACCACAAAGTCTACAGGAATAATCAATCTGCTAACCTTCACCAACACATCTTCCATTATTCATTTCAAATAACAGATTGATCTATCAGCTAATTGTAGGCACATATTGGTTGGTCTTAATTGTCCTAGATCCAGTTTCGCATAAATAGATTGAGGCATAAGGATTATACTCGCCCAAGGTCAAACATACCCTTAACCTTATCACCATTACCCATCGATACTTACACAAGAAAACTCCCTGAATCCTTCAATTTGTGGGGTAATTGCTGTTGTAACACCGAACTTGCAACCTCTGAAATTATCACCTTCTCGTTTGGCTCAAACTTCCATTTCTTGGTGCTTGGTTCCTTGAAGAACTTTATATAAGCTGGAATGTTTCTGATCACACTTAACAAAGGAAGGTTAATATTAACTTTGGAAAACATATTATAAAGATTAGAAAATTGCTTATCTTGTTTCGATTCCTTAAGGCAGCTCGGATATGGGATCGGTGGTCTATAAGGTTTAGTCGCCTTATGCAATCGTGGTCCTTCATTACAGTCAGTTGCATGCCCTAATTTTTTATCCTTTTGAACCTGACTTAAAGGATTGTCATGCCCATTTCTTCCTCCATTTTGCTTACTTTCTTCATTGGGGAGGCTCTCCTCCTCTTGATTACCTGCACTAGAAAGATTAGAAGGGATCTCAATATGCTTATCGATTACCTTACCACTTCTCAGAATAGTGACTGCTTGTACGTGCTCGGATTAACTGGGCAACTTCCCTCTCTGATTCTTGTGTAATTGAGTCGCGAATTGCCCTACTTGGATCTCAATCCTCTTTACAGATGACTCTAAAGAATCGAACCTCTTGTTATATGTTTCTTAATTTTGAGTTGTGAACTGAATAAACACATTCAGACTTTTCCCCAAAGAAGACTTGCTTCGTAAGTTTTGAAGTGAGGATTGCCCTTGGTAGTAATTTGACCTCTAAAAATTTTGGTATTGTTATTAGGGCTGTACTAGTGGATTATTAGTCTTCCATGAAAAATTAGGGTGTTTTCTCCAACCAGGGTTGTAGGTGTTGAGTATGGATCATTTCGCTCCCTTGGTTGAAAACCGTTGAGTGAGTTCACTTGTTCCTCCCCATCTACAAAAGGTTCACAAGAATACGAACAAACGTTAGCTCCATGACCACAAGTTCCACAAACCTCTTGATTTGGAACGTTTTGGGGTATCCTTGTAGTTAGCATCTTCACATGCCTCTTCAACTCAGCTAATTACATAGCCAATTCTTGATTCAAGCTCACTTCATGAACTCTAGCTCTTCTTCCCCTATGCTCTTTTATTGAGCATTGGCCCCCAACATTTCGAAGATCTCATATGTTTCTTTAGTCGTCTTCTGCCCACAACTCCTCTTACTGCATTGTCCACCGTATACTGACCTTGTTGTGTCAATTCATCATAAAAAAATTGGTTCTGCATATGGAGTGAAAAATGATCGTGTAGACACTGAATAAGCAGGAGTTTGAAGCGTTCCTACGTCTTATGGAATGGCTCTCCCTCCATCTGAGTGAAGGTAGCTATCTTTGTCCATGATAGTTGTGCATTAGTGTATGTTTTTCTAAGTATTTGACATATGTTTCTTGCATAATAGGTTATTATTGTTGTGTTTTAGGATTTATTTTGTATGTTTT
>JANQAP020214427.1:0-16768 GCA_026874005.2 Erythroxylum coriaceum | reverse complement strand
TTAAATTAATATATACATATTCATTCAAATTAATAAACAAAATATTAAAAATTAATAAAGGAAAACTAATTAAATAAGTTTACCTGTAAATCGTGCAGGGACTTCCTCTAAAGGTAACATAACTTTCTTCCTTGGACTCGAGTGGTATGGGTTAAACATTACCACCCGAGAGCTGCACTTACCTTATGGCTTGCTATGAAAACACGACTGTTGCCTATAGATAAAATGAAGACTTTTCTTTACATACCAAATAGATGCATACTCTATTAGTGGGCAGAGGAAAGCCATCAAAACCTATTTTTCCAATGTGAGTTTGTAAATCCTAGCTGGATAATGATTTTACACAAATGCTATGTAATGAATTTACCTCATAGTTGGACCTTTTTTATTGCTTGGTGTGATCATTTTGTGTTGCGTGATGAACTTGCATATTGTAGCTTCTTTATAGCACTCTCCTTGCTTGTTAAATCTATTTGGGATAAGAGGAACCTTTGCATTTTTTATGATAGAAGCACTATCAAGCCCAGTTCCAAAACAATTTATACTTGCAAATTAGACGATCTTCAGTTTACACAAACTCACTTCTCCCAGACATGCATATTGGATTGAATTGTGGAATATCTAGACCTGCTTAACCTCATCATCAAATCTTTTCATATTGTCTTTTAATTTTTGCTAACGTCTCTATAATGCTTTCTATAGCTTGTATAAACATTTGATTGCCTTTAAGGCTTAATTCATTACAATTTTAAAAAAAACTAATCATTTAAATATATGTTCCCTCTAAACATGTCTTTAATCAATTAATATAGAATTTCATTCAATAATAAATGAACAGTTAATTAAGAGAATATGGAGATTTGATCAAATAATTTTATCATTTAGAGATTAGGTTGGCCATGCTCTATAGGACTGGGTATTGGCCCATCAAACATATATATAGTCATAAGTTAATGATGCAGAGATTAGGATGCTCCATTGGATGTATAACCATACTATAATAGATAAGGTCAGGAATGTAATGGTAAGAGACAAATTAAGGGTGGCTAATATTGATGAAAAATTAAGAGAAACAAGGCTTAGGTAGTTTGAACATGTTAAGGGGAGACATCCTGATGCTCCAGTGAGAAGATGTGAGAAAATTACACTTGGGGACTTCAAGAGAAAAAGAGGAAGCCCTAAGAAGAACTAGGGGAGGTAATCCTGAATGATATGACTCTGCTGGAACTTTTTGAAGATGTGGCCCTTAATAAGAAACTTTGGTTCACTAGAATATAGGAAAATGATCCCACATAGAGAGATCTTTTTCTTTTCATAAGTCTTTAAAACATTTTCCTCTGAATCTGATATCTTGTGTTTTGCCTAAACATTTAATATATAATACTTCCCTTTTAGTTATTTAGCCTAAATATTTTCTTACTTAGCCTAAACATTTTCTTGTAATGACTTATTTGTTTTATTTATTCATATGTCTTCTTTTTTGTTTATGTATTTATTTACTTATTTTATCTTTTATTTTTATTCTTTACCTTGTTTGTATTTATTTTATTTTTTATTTTTATTTTTATTTTTATATATATGTATTTATTTTGTTATTATTATTATTATTATTATTATTATTATTATTATTATTATTATTATTATTATTATTATGATCATCATCATCATCATCATCATCATCATCATCATTCTTTAAGTACATTTTTATTTTATTATTACTTTTGTTATTTTTTAATATTTATCTTTTATTATCCTAAATTTCTATTTTAATTTTATCTTTTATCTTTTATTTTTATTCTTTACCTTGATTTACATTTATCGTATTATTTATTTTATTATTTTTATATTTTATTTATTAGTATTTATTTATTTTTATTTTTATTTTATATATTATTTATATTTATATGTATATTTTATATTATTATCTTTTATATTTATTTTTATTGTTATTTTTTGTTATTACTTTTATTATTTTAATATATACCTTTTATTATTCTTTATGTAAATATATTTTATTTTTAATCCTTTTATTTTAGTCTTGAATTTTTTTATGTGGACCTATCAGAAATAACCTCTCTACCAGTTGAGAGTAAGGTTGTGTATTCTTAGAATTCTTAAAATCTTGTGTAACAACAAAACTTCTATTTAGATGTTATTGTTGTTGTTGTTGAAGATTTGATCAAATAGTTACAAAGATTCTTACTAAAATAAGCCAAATCCTTCTTTAACTTTTTATGATAAATATAAGTTGACCTTGACTAATACCAAGACCAAGGCCAATCTTAGTTAAGCTCCAATGGATTCAAAGGTAAAACCCATATATACTCAACACACAACTCATTTGGTAAGACCCAAATATAGAATTTTTTATTTGTCATTATTGAATTTAAAAATTAAATAATTAATTGCATAAAGTCTAAAAAACACATTTTGACTTTTAGGATTAAAACATAATTCGTTTTGACTTTAAATTAATATTGACTTATATATAGATAAAATTGATTATTATCTTTGTAGTAAAACAAATTTATTCTAGGGTTTCTTTGGGCTAAAAACAAACATAAGTTACTCTTTTAATTAAAATACCTTAACCCTATGTTCAAGTAAGCAACTTATTCTACTTTAAAAAAATTGGACATCCTAATACAATCAAAGGCACCAGCAACCACCAAAATATTGTTGATTATCTTTTTTTGAAAATTTTGAATGTATTAGGCCTTGAAGGTGAATCAAAATTGTTACAACTTATAAAGCAGTGTGTCGACTCATATTAGAAATAACTAAGAACACTTCACCTGAATCTCTAGCAGAAAAACATATAACTTAAAACATAAATTTTAGCTGCAAGCAAATCCAGTTGCACTCCTAAACATAATTGCCAATGGTTGTTAATGTCCCACCATGCATGTTGTTAGCGTTCCACCTTGTATGTTGGGATTTCCACCATGTAAGTTGTTAACATCCCCCATGTGGGCCATAGTATTCATCTAGTGTCCCAAACTGAATCATCACTTATTGTGTCATAAAGCTACACATTCCAACGTATAGAGAGGTATTGCAGGTGATGAAAATTCTATTTTTTAAGTTAATTTGGAGCCTAATTTGTTATACCAATTGTTTATAAAACTATTCCTGATAGTTGCTTTTGTCTTGGAAAGTTCTAAAGTTTCTATCATCCCATATAGTTATGAGTGTCAAAGATAGAACTACTTAAAAGCATTTATAGGTAGTGCTACTTTTGTAGTTCGACCAACGGGTTTGGATGCTATCTAGATTATCAATTTCAGTCATTAATTTGCATTTAATATGAAGCACCCTCCTTATGTCTCCAATGTAAAGACATTTGAAGAATAAATGCGCTCTAATTTCCTTCGCTTCTCTGCATAAACAACACCAGTTGGTGAGTTGAGTGTATTTGGCTATCTTATCGACTGTTCTTAATCTGCATTTCATCGTGATCCATAAAGTAAATGTTGCTCGGGGTTGAAGAAGACTAGACCATATGGCTTTAGTCTATGACAGATTGGGAAGTTGTTTGAAAATTAACTTTTTGCAAGAGTAATTTGAAAATTTACAATCATATAAGTGTCTCTAAATGTATTTATCTGTTTCAATGTTATAGTAAATTTCGCGGATTTCATTAGTTAGAGAGTTAGGAAGTGTGGAGTTCTGAAATTTTTCCTTGCTTTATAATGCAGTAGCAACTGACGCATCTAAGGGTATTAAGCTTTTTAAGGAATTTGTTGCATTAGAGTTAATCAATGGTCCACCTAAAAGCCAGTTATCATACCAAAAATTGGCATTCCTCCTATCACCTATCAAAGCCATAAAGTTAGCTTTGTGTTTATCCCTTATCTTGAGAACGGATTTAAGAGTAGTAGAGGGAAAGTGTGAACAATCTATTACCTAGATACCCTGTTCTTGATGAAGTAACTATGTATCCACCTACACCATAGAGATTGTTTGTCTTCCATTAGTCATCATACCCTTTTGGTGACCAAGATTGAGTTTATGGTTTTAATGGAATAAATTCCAAGACCACCTCAACTTTTAGGAGTGTATATTTCTTTCCATTTCAACATAGTTTGGTGACTTTTCTCCTTACTACCTATCCATAAGAAGTTACTAAACATACTACCAATGGCTTTCAAGATTGATCTTGGCGAGGTAAGTGGGCTTTCGAATAATTGGTGATAGAATTAAAAACTGAGTTAATAATCTGTATTCTCCCTACTCACGAAAGATGTCTAGAGCTCCAAGCTAAGATTCTGGCTTGTATTCGATCAAGTATTTCAGTGTAATCCCTAGCCTTTAATCTGTGTGGGGAGATGGGGATACCCAAATATTTCATTGGGAAATCTTATGACTAAGGAAGAGATCAATTGTTGAAGATCCGAGGTGCTTTAAGAAAGAAAGATATTACTTTTAGAACAATTGACTTGAAGTCCTAAGGCTCTTTGAAATATCTTCAAATCTTTAATCATGGTGGAGATGGAAATGACACTGGTTTTTGAAATCAGAACCACATCATTTGCAAAACAAAGACTGCTTAGTTTAAATTTACCACATTTAAAGTGGTATTTGAAATCCCTCATCCATGCCACACATTATAAATGATCTTATGTATAGTTTACAACACCAAGGCAAAGATGTATGGAGATAAAGGATCTCTTTGCCTGATCCCTTTGCTATTTTGAAAAAGACTTGTTAGGTTTTCCATTCGTCAAGATGCTATAAGAATAATTCATTAAGCATTGTTCAATCCACTGTATGAATATTCCTGGAAATTCCATAGCTTGCATAATATTTGTGATGAAGCTTTAATCAACATTATCATATGCTTTCTAGAGATCAATTTTGATATAAAAATTAGGTTTGTTTTTCTTCTTGGAGTAATTGGTAATAAACTCTTGAAGTATCAAAATGTTATCACCAATTATTCTTCCAGGTATGTAAACACCTTGAGTGTGGCTAATGTGTTTGTGAAGAATTCCTTTGAGTTTTTGAGCTATAAGCTTGGAAATGATTTTGTACAAGGAATAGCAACAAGCAATTGGTCTAAAATCAGCAAAGCTATTCAACTCACCATTTTTTGGTATAAGAGTGCTAAAAGTCTTATCGATCTCTTTGAGAAGTGTACCTTTACCAAAAAATTTCATCATAAATTCTAAAACCATGTTACCGGTGAGAGACCAAGTTTCCTTGAAAATTTTGACATTGAACCCATCAAGTCTTGGGGCTTTATAAAAGTGGATAGATGCTCAAGGTGACTATAATGAAGAGTAGAGATGACATTTAAATCTAACTTGGGTTGATCGGGCCTTAAGTCCAATTTTAAAAAAAAAAATTAGGTCTTAGACTACCCCGACCTGAGGCCCAATAACTATAAAAAATAAAAAAATGACGTTGATTTTTGTTATAGGTATCAGGCCGCTCTAGAAATGACATCATTTTTTTAATTTAAAAAATAAAAATGTCGAATCAAGCTAAGATGGACTCAAATTCAAGCTGAGGTCCAAGCTCGATCTAACCTATTGCCATCCCTAATAAGAAGAGCATTAACAAACAGTGGTAGAACGATGATGATATATTGTAAGCTTCCTTATTGCCATCGTCAACACTATCTTTCCACTCACTCCACACACTCCTGATGTTGTGTGCAATAACGATGACAGCTCAGGCAATAACAACACAACGATATACTAAAGCCCTCGTTACATTCATTGTTGACATTGATGAGGCAACAATTGGCAGTCACCATGTTTCTAAATTTTCATGTTTCAATATCTAAAGTTAAAATTCCAGTGTATGCTAAAGTTTAATGATCTGAAACAAAGAAACATTCAACAATCAGTTTCCTTCCTTAAAGATCTAAAAGAATACAATCACAAAATAAAGTTTTATTTTACAGTTTTCCTAGTTGTTGCACCAAGGAGATGATTGTAAATGGTTATTTTCACAAGTAGATAAGAACAAAACCCATATCTTCAATGTTGTTTTTAATGTATCTTTCCGAAAGCATAAGAACATTTGATAAACATTACTAAAATAACAATATGTGAAATTGTTCGCAAAAATTTTTCTAATTTCATTTAATTAAATTTTTTTATCATACTTGAGCTTAGGCTTTAGAAAAATAACCTAATCTTGATCTTAGGCTTTAGATAAATAACCTAATCTTGCTCAAGTTATAAATTGACTTGGACTAGAAAGAATTATTTAAACTAGACTTGAACTATAAGTTTAGCTCCCACCATTACGTTCCCAAAATGGTGGTAAAAAAAATCTTGTGGCATCTTTTATGATTTATGACAATTGGTGGAGTGGCTTTATTTATAAGTGGGTATCCGCCAATATAGAGTTGGGTGATGATTCGATTTCTAATCCTTCAAAACTAGTTCATGATTAGATGGAAACTTTAGCCTACTTTTAACCTTATCCCAATCCTTTTCTCCTTCTTGTAACATATGAGCTTATGTTTATATAAACTTGTAATTAAAAATTTTGAATTAATTAATTTGATTGAATGAGCAATTGATTGCAACCATTACAAAAGTAATTTTATTAGATTTTAACCGTTTTTGTTATTCTTAAGTAGAAAGAGGAGATATAAAGAAAATGTCTCCTAGTCTATATTTGTGTAGATAGGGCAATCATTGATTAATTGAATGTCCTCTTAAATGTAGATGTTGCAAAAGTTATCTTATTAGATTATAGCCATTTATATTTATATTTATTTTATTTACATTGTTAATGAATATTACATATATTTGTGTATTTAAAATTTTAAATTTGGATTAAGATTCTGAACATATGTAAATGTTTAAAAAATTATAGAGACACCTTTAAAAGGTATTAAATTAATAATATTATGAACTTATAGAAGCAGGTCATTATTTAAGGAAGAATCTTACATGTTAAAAAATATATGTGAATTTATAGATTGTCCATTATAGTATTTTAAATTATATAAATGGAATAAGATTGTGTTATGAAGCGTTGGTCGTTATAAACAAAATAATACATTAATTTTGGAGACTAAACCTATCCAAATTGACTTAGGTTATATAACCCAAAAATTAGATAGTTTAGATTTTGAAGATCAACTTATGGATTGAATTTGAGTTTAAAAATTAGGCCTGAAAATTTATGGCTCAACTTTAAGTTATAAAAAAACTTTAAAAACTCAACCAAACTTATATTTATAAATATCCTAAATCTATGTTAACTTAAAATTATTTATTCATATTATAGATAGAGGAATATAATATAAGACAAAAAAACTTTATAGGTCAGAGTTTTATATTTTTTTTACTTTCTTTATACAAATACTTTGTTAGTGAATTATAATTCATATCCATCTTAAATGCCTTTCTACTAGTTAGGAGTAAGGTTGCCCACTACAAGACCTTTTCAGACTCTGTGTTCAAGGAAATTTTACTGGATTGTTTTTATTATTGTTATTGTTGTTGTTGTTGTTGTTGTTGTTGTTGTTATTGTTGTTGTTGTTGTTTTTTATTTTGTTTTTGTTTTTGTTTTTGTTTTTGTTTTTGTTTTTGTTTTTTTTTGTTGTTGTTGATGATGATGTATACATCTTAAAGATTATTAGTTTTCTAAACTAAAATCTAAATAAGGAAATGATACTCTTTACTTAAAATCTTTAGATTATGGTTTAGAATATGCAATTGTAGGAAAGGATTCGTCTTTTTATTTTGAGTGGTTTAACAATCAAAAATTGTTTAGTAAAAATCAATTACGTGGGATTCCTTCTTATTTTTCTATATAATAATGATCAATACAATTGTAAACTGCGTAACTATGACTAAATGTCTTCTCAATCATCATCTATAAGAATCACCACATGAATAGGTGGAACAAAAGTATGCTTTGTGTCTTTGTTTAATTATCAAGGACTAGTTGATTTATGGAAAAGGTGACAATGATTGATTGAGCAAAAGCACTTGGTCTTATTAAACCAAATAATGCAGTGAAAGTTAATGTTTCTAATGTTGAATATTTTCATACAAAATTTGGCTTAAAGCAATGCTATATGGTGAAAAGTACTCATAAATGAAATAAATTATTAGAAACAAAACCAAATTATTGGAAGGTTTAAAAAATCAAATAAAGATGAAGCTGAAATACACATATAATGTAATGTCAATTTTTTATAATTTTTGAAAAATAAAAGAGACAAGTTACCAAAGTTACATTCTTTTAAGGATTCATATAATATAGCAAGGTTACATGCAAATGTGAAATATAATGTCTTATATTAAATAGGAAAGAGAATTAATATAGAAAGAATTATTCAAATATTTTAGTCATATTTCCTTGAATTCTAATAATAGTAAGAGTAAACTATCAAAGGATGAATATGCATGCTTTACTACTCATTTTGTTGATAACAAGTGGAAGTTGTAGAAAAGGATAATTCCTTTTAAGGTTTTAAAACCTCCTTTTAATGGATTATCAATTATGAATGAAGTAGTTTTGAATAGCTCAATGGAAAGTTGATAAAAAGATTTTATCAATCTCTTTAGACAATGTTTGTTATAAGGAACATATGGTTAAGTTTCTCAATTTTCACCTTAATACAGGTAAATCACTATTTTGCAATGGACAATTTTTTTCAAATTAGACATCCTTGTCACATTCTAAATCTTATTATTCAAGTAGGACTAAAAATAATCGGCACTATTGCTATAAAAATCTAAAATGGATTCAAGCATTTGAATAAGTCTATCCCAAAACTTAAAAAGTTTTTGAGATGGTTTCTAAAATTTTTCATTTGAATGTGATGAAGAAATCAAAGAGTAATGTATGCATAATGTGGAATTCAACCTATATTACAATCGTTCGTGCTTTATATTACAATTATGTTTTGATTCATTAGATGCGGTAAGATAAAGAATTTTTTGATTTTTTGCTTATTGATGATAAATTACATAAAGTAGAAGTTCTTCATAAGTTGCTAAAAGTATTCTATAATGTGACATTATTCTTTTCTCATTCAAAATATCCAACATCAAATGTTTTACTTTAATGGTGTATGAAAATTTCAAAAATATTTGAAAGATGATGTATAAAACCCTTCACCGTTTATGGCTAGTATAATCTTTAAGATGCATAAGAAATTTGGCAAGTATTGGTTAGATTACTCTTTATTACTATCATATGTTACTATTTTGGAACCTTGCTATAAATTGACTTATCATCACTTTTGCTACTCTGTAATTTATGATAATTATACTATATTTAATTTCATTCAAAAAGTGAAAAAGACCTTACTTATGATTTTTCAATGTTACAAAAAGTAATGGAAAAGATAACACCACTTTAAATACTGAATCTTATACTAGTTTGAATAATAATAAAGGAAGTGGAGATTCTCAAGAATCTGATTACAAAAAGTATTTAAGGTTAATATTCCATCTTAAACTTGAGTAATCTAAATTAAATATTTATTTAAAGAGTATGTTATGTATCCAAATAGTAACATTAATAAATTAGAAACTGGAATGTGGCTTCTAAAATATTCCCTACTTTGGGTATGTTAGCTAAAGATCTTTTAGGTATTCCTATTTCTAAAATGTCCTTAAAGTTTGCTTCTATTTTGACTAAAAATGGTAAGTCATCCTGTTCTTCATTCAGACCTAATACAATAGAATTTCTTATTACTTTTTAAAGTTTGATAATTGCAAAGAATTTATTTTAGGTAATTTATATAGATAGTTGTATTTTTATTTTTTAAAATTATTTATTCTATTTTAATTATTTATTATATGAAAAGATGATGATTCTTCTGTGAGCCATGATGATAAAGAAAAAGATGATGATATTGAAGAGCTTTGGCTTAATCTCCTTCTATATGGGAGAAAAGGCAAATTAATGAGAAAAAAGATACAAGTATATTTTATATTTTTCATGAAAGGATGCTAATATTCATTTTTATGCACATCTTAGTAAGAGGATGAAAAATGTCTAAATCTCCTCATATGATACCCAATGGGAGAACTAAATCCAAATTAATTTATGTTTATTTACTTTTTATATAAATGTATAAAGACTCGTTTGGTAAACAGTAATGAAGAGGTAGGAATGGAATGCAACTTTGATTTTTTAATTTTTAATTGTTTGGTTACTAGCAATAGATAAGGTAAGGAATGTTAAATCTAGAATGGATTTTAAATAATCTTAAATTTTATTCCTAAAGAGGGTATAGGTTTAACTTGGAATCAAATATCAAGAACATTAAATAAACAATTGCACGAATCTCATATTCATTCAACATAACTTCTCTCTTTTCTCTGTTCTTCTTTATGCTTCTTCTTAATTGAATCTCTCTATTCTCTCTTCCTTGTTGGTTGCTTCTCAACATATCTCTCTAAGTTAGTTTTTAAGATTCTAAACTTCTTTTTAACTCTATTTTTCATTTTATGATAGATTCATGTTTAACGTAATGTTGTTTACTTGAATTATTGTATTATTTATTGTGTGATGATTTTATTATATTTCAATTACTTTTTAGTATGAATTATAAAAACCTAATTCATGTTTTGGCTCAATTTTATTCTCATAATTTTAATTGAATCAAACAAACTACTTGAGTCAAAAGTTCTTAAGTAGATATATATTAACATAATGAAATTTCGTAGAAGTCAAAAACCCTATCTAGTCTTCACACCCCTACCTTACAATTCTATAACACTACTTTCACCACAATAAAAAAATTCTTCAAAATAAATTTAGTAGTAACATATCAAAATTTTAATCTAGGTGCTTTCTATTTGCTCATTTTAAAGTATACAATTTTTTTTTATTTAACCAGGGCGAAACCTGGTGGGGATGAAACCCGATTTATTAATAGAAATAAAAAGGGTACAGGGGCAGTGCTTAAGACTTACCCAATAATGGAAAACATCTATGAAACTCTCAAGTAAGGAAAGGATTGCTGATCTAAAACTAACAACCCTCTCGTAGTAGATGGCAGTGCAAGAACATCCTCGAAAACCCTAGATGAGCCAGAGGAGCCAATGCGTGCTAGGCAATCCGCAAGGGCATTGGTCTCCCAGAAGACATGAATAATGCTATAATGACATCTTCCCATAATGTTTGAAATATCGCAAGTATACAAATCATATATTGTAGTACATAAGATATCATTCCTACGAAGATTGGATTAGTCACCTAACAATTTGAATGCACTTTTTTTAAGGTAATAAAAGATTGAATTAATTGAAACTAAAACAAATTAACTGAAATTAAAATAAACTAATAAAACTTAATAACTAAGTCATTAAAGATAGCAATAAGAGTAAAGTTAATTAATAATGGAAACTTAAGGGTTATTATATCCTTGTTTTATCTTCCCTTTATCTTGTTAATCCAATTATGATTGATCCTAGATTTCATAAGGTTTTGGTTACCCTCTCTTGAGATCTAACCATATAATCCCAATTGAAATAGATAACAATTGAATTGCAACCTCTCAATTCACAAAACTACTCATAACTACTTAATTGGATTTAAAACAATCCTAAGGATAATTAACTTACAATTTAGATCTCTTTTCAATTGTTTATTAATTTGATGTTTTTAAGTTTATTAAGGTACCAACTCTTGTTGGGCGACTTAAAACATATAACTTTCATTCAATCTCTTGATTCCTTATCAAGTATAAGTATGACAATACCATAAAGCATCATATATTGAATTTAACAAGATAAAAGTTAACAAAACAATTTAATAATAAACCCTAATACAGTTTTAAAATCCCATAATCATGTTCAAAACACAAACAATCATAATTGACATTCAAGATAATGGAAAGAATAAGAAACTAATGAATAAGCTTGAAAGCTTTGATTTGAAAATTCTGGAAGGTTGGAATTAACTTGATGTTTCCACTATTTGATCTTCTTCTTTATTATGTGTATTTTTTACTTTTTACTCTTCCATTTTAGATATCTCTGATGACTTTTGTTACCTCTCCTTGTCACTTCTAGTATCCCTATTAATGTAGCTGATTGATATTGTTTTATATCAATATTTAAAATTACTACAAGTGCACGGCATAGCTGTAGCTAACACAAATAAATATAGGTCGATCCCACAAAGACTATAAATACTAGTAGTTACCCTTTTTCTATCTTCTAACCTATAAATTAGATTTTTGGTTTTTAATTAAAAACTAAAATAAACAAACTAACTAAGAATTAAAACAATTCTTAATACAAGATAGAGGAAAGTACTTAGAAAAATCAATATCAAATAATAGTATCTAGTGATGAATCCCCCTAAGAATCATTAAATATTAACCTTTTATCATGCAATTATATTATTAATTATTAGACCATGGAAATTCCTATCTTATGTTAATATCTTTCTCAAGACTATTAAAAATTAATCCATTATTTGATTAACATAAATCTTTCTAATTAAAACCCCTAAGATTGCTTTATCAATTTATGAATTCTGCTATTAGGTTTGAACCTAATCTAGAGTATTTATTTCGGCCTATCTCTAGGTTTGCAATCAAATCTTTCCTATAATGGTATATCTATTCATACAAGAGGATTTATCAATCTTAATCATATGAAATCAAATCATGCACTAATATTACAAATATATTATAATAAGAATAAAATGCATAATTGAATATCAATAAATCAATCAATATAATTGCATTGAATAAAAGATTAAATCATATTGTTATCACAAACTAGGGTTCACCATACCTAGACACTAAACAAGTTTATTTACTTATATAAAACGAAATCAATAACAAACATACAGAAAAACTAATAGAAAACAAATAAATCATAATTCTAAATCACCCTTTCTCTTCTATTGAATCTTCTTGCAAGTTTGGATTAGATGTAGCTTTCTATCAGATCTCTTGACTTATTCTTCATGTTTTTCTCATCCCTTGGTCAGAACTAGCACCTCTAAATGTGTCTCGTGACTTAAAATCTCTTAAAAACCAGCTCTCCTTATTTAAAATCTCTTAAAAACTCAGCTCTCCTTATTTTCCTTTGCTTACTTCCTTTTATAAAATTAGGGTTTCTATGTTATACATGATCAACTTAAATTAGAATGTAAGTGACCGTGTATCTCCTAAATTTGTTATTTCACATAGGCACAGAGACTTAAACTGACAACATACATGATCGTGTATATTAACATACATGGTCATGTAACTCCACATAACTAGAACTAAAATTCTTCAATCTTTATATGTTTATAGAGACTTACACAGTCACTGTACATAGTCATGTAGGTCCTTAGTTACTTTAAATCTTTGTTCCATGCCAGAATTCCATCCAAATTCTTTATGAAGGCAACTATGACCTAAAAATGCACTTAGAGTGAATTAAGTACCAAATATACTACAAAACTAATGAATAACAAGCAAAACATGTTAAATGTTTGTGTATAATTATTGTCAAATAAGCATCTATCAAACATCACCACACTTAAGCTTTTGCTTGTCCTTAAGAAAATTATAATCTAAATTATTAACTTTACAAAAATCCATCCTTTATTAATCTCAACCTGTACATCCATACTCTAAGTTATCATATCATATTAATCAAATTATTATACAATTAGATCGTTTTATCCGAAAACTAACTTCACAAGTCAATATCACTAGTAATCACATCAATAATCTTTTTGGAATCAAAATCATAAATCTTTACACCCTCACCAAGGTTTCACTCAATGCATTTAGATTTTTAGGGTAAAAAGTATCAAACTCTCAAATCAATGCATAGCAAAACTTTTAACCATAAACTTGCAATATTATCATATCTCCACCACTTACAAGTAAACTAAAATAAAAAATCTAAAGGTCTTTATAAGCGTTTAATAGGGCATAGGTAAGGTATGGTTGGGATAATAAAAGTTTGATAAATTTGAAGGAAATTTACAAAGGAAACATTACAAAAAACTTATTACTTCACAATATATAGGTCCTTGCATTATAAATCCATTTGTACTATACATTTTTCTATACTCGCAACATACTTTTTTTCAAGCATTCATCATGTACCACAATTAAAGAAATATTGGAGCTTTCAAATTTTTAAATTTCAAACAATCAAGTAATGTAAATAACATTCAGGGTCCAAATTAATAAAAAGGCTTCAAGAAAAACAAGATAAAGGTTAATAATGGGGTTATACTCAATGAAAAAGGCGAAGGCTCAAAATTGGTTATTCCTAAGGGATAAGATATGGTAAGGTAATTCAAGAAAACAGGCTAAACAAATTTTGAATCTAAGTGCGTTTATTACTTCAATGCTTCTAATTTAACAAATGTAGTCCCAATATGTATAATAAAAGTTATTTCTAGAATCATTTAACTATGCATGATAACACACATGGAAGGAAAAAAGAGCTTAAAAGTTGATGTATTTGTTCATAAGGTCAAAAGTTCATTAAAAATTTGTCTTCTATGTGTAAATAATATGCAATTGTTGTTCAAGTTAACTATCTCCATGACTATTAACAATATAACTTATAAAAGCAAGATTATTCTAACTTTCATCCTTTTGCATACTAATTCAATTCAATAATCAATTATGATCTCAAGTATTTATGGACAGACTTCAACTAATTCAGGATATCAGTTAATAAGATTTAACAACAAAGATTATAATAAGCGTAGAAATTTACAATCTCCTTCCCCACACTTAAAATTGTTTCTTATCCTTAATGTACACAATATAAGTATATCAGAGTAAAAAGTAAGAAAAAGTGTAGGAATTTGGTACTTCCCTCAGTAATAAGAATTTCATAATTCTGATTTAACTGAGGGATCCATTCGATACTAAATACAAAAATCCTAGCAAAATATAAATAAAAGGGATAAAAAGATAAAAGAAAATTAAAATAACAATAAAGAATATGAAAATAACATAACATAAAATAAAGTCTTATGCTAACACAAAGAAATGGAAACAAAATGAAATAAAAATGAAATCCATCATAATTTATGGGTTACCTCCTATGTAACACTTATCTAACTTTATTAGCTCAATATACCCTTTTATATTTACCATCAACATAGGTCTATAGTTAGTAGTTTGTTTTAACTTGTTTCTCTACATATGGAGTTTTGTAGCCTATAAATAAGTCATATGTTGTAAGATAATAATAAAGACACAATCTATCAAATTTATAAATCCAGTTGACTGCATTAATATCGTTTTTAGTAACAAACTATTAATAAAATAAGAAATAATAAAACTCCCTAAATTTTTAGTTGACTCAAACAGTTTGTCTTTTGGGAAATGGGAACCTTTCGTACTCAAGGTGACTACCAATGATTCATAACTAGTTTCCTCAATTGGATCCTCCTCTTGTTCTTCCTTAATCTCCTTTGTCCACTCTTCTACTTTCTCTTTTTAGACAAAGGCTTTCTCCTCTTCTTTATCATGCAAATATATTATTGATTATTAGACTATAGAAATTCTTATCTTATGTTAATATTTTTCTCAAGACTGTTAACAACTAATCCATCAATTGATTAACAGAAATCATTCTAGTTAAAGCCCCTAGGATTCCTTTATTGATTTATGAATTTCGCTATTATGTTTGACCTTAATCGAGAGGATTTATGTCAGCCTATCTCTAGGTTTGCATGTAACTCCTTCCAATCATGGTAGATCTATTCATACAAGAGGATTTTTCAATCTCAATCATATAAAATCAAATCATGCATTAATATTCCAGATATATTAGAACAAAAATAAAATGCATAATTGAATCACAATAATTCAATCAATATAATTGCATTGAATAAAAAATTAACTCGTATTGTTATCATAAACTAGGACTCATCAAACCAAGAAACTAAACAAGTTTAATTACTCATAGAAAATAAAATCAATAACAAACATGCAGAAAAATTAATAGAAAACAAAGAAATCATAATTTTAAATCTCCCTTTCTCTTATATTGAATCCTCTTTCAAGTTTGGATTGGATGTAGCTTTTTGTCGGATCTCTTGACATATTCTTCGTATTTTCCTTATCACTTAAACAGAATGATTACCTCTTGATCAGAACTATCGCCTCTGAATGTATCTCATGACTTAAAATCTCTTAAAAACTCGGCTCTCCTTGTTTGCCTCTATAAAACTAGGTTTTGGGTTATACACGAAAACTTACATGGTCATATGAGTGCCAGTGTATCTCCAAAAATACCTTAATTCATGATTTGCAAGGCCATAGAGACATACACGAGTAACATACACGGTATTGTATATCAACATAAACGGATGTGTAATACTACATGACGAGAACTAAATTCTTCAATCATTACACTTTTATAAAGACTTACATAGTCACTATACATGGTTGTGTAGGTTCTTATTTGTAGCGCCCCCTTACTGCAGGGTACAAACCAGGATGTCTAGAGTTCATTCTGGTACATATCCTACGATAAGGGCGAGCTACGTTCGATCACTACATTCACTTCACATGGCATCATATCATTATTCACTTATACAGCATCATAAGAAAATCACAATATTTTAAAACCAACTTTTTCCTCATTTCACTTCACAAAAACTGAAAGTCTGCATTGCACCTTTAAACGCTTACTACATGTACATCATCAAAACCTAGTACAAAAGTATTACATGAAAGAGGAAATTATAGAAAGTCTATATAATCTGTCCAGAAATCCCAGCTGACCGACCTTTGAGCCATGACTTCTCTTGCCAAATCACAATCTACACGACTGGTAGAGCCTCTCAG
>JANQAP020213560.1:0-19560 GCA_026874005.2 Erythroxylum coriaceum | reverse complement strand
TTGTTTGAATGAAAAGATAAACAAGCATAAAAGTCTGAGCATATGATTAAATGAATATGTGCTTTGTTTGGGCGAGACTGGAACCATTCTGTTCATCACATGCACATTGACAAGAGCCTTCTCCCGGCTGCCGGCTTGTGGCATATGAGCTTTGAAAAAGGACTCAATCTATTCATGGCATAAACTTCAGTTTCTCCATTCTGTTTTCATGGAACCCTCGATCCATTTGTTGTGCATTGCATCTGTAAATTATCAAGTATGATGCACTTGGATGTTATGTGTTCTGCATTAATCTGTTTACTTGAGCATATTTGAATTGCTTAGTACCTATACATATATATGCTTGAATTTGTGCTAATTATTGATGGCTATAAGTATGTTAGCCACTGAGCTTTGCAGTTTACCCCAATTACCCTCCACTCCTCAGGTGCAAATCGAGAAGATCAGTGATCCTTACAAGGCATTCGGAATTTTAGGATAGCTAAAGTCTTTGTACTAAGTTAGTGAATATTTTAGCTAGCTTTATAGGCACGTCAACATAAGCATCCTTTTGTATTTTTTTGTATTAAGATTGATGTGCATACTGATTTGTAATAACTCTGATTGAGTTTAAAAATGAGAAAGTGTTTTTGATATTTATGATTCTGTTGTTTTCAAGATTGAGGAAATGGAATATATATGTGCATGTTTTTCTCTGTTGAAATTGCCAAGGATGTTGTACTAGAATAACGTGTTAGAATTGGAGAAATTGTGTTCTGAACGCCAAGGAAAATATAGGGGAAGAGTATCGTCTGTGCTGACATCACACACAGACGCAAGGGAAAAACACAGACGAAAGGAAGCGTTTGTACTGACGTCACACACAGACGCAAGGGAAGAACACAGACGAAAGGAAGCATCTGTGCTGACGTCACACACAGATGCAAAGGAGGTACACAGACGTATAGAACATAGACGTAAGGAACACAGACGACACGTCATCACACAGACGCAAGGAATCGTCTGTGATGACACGTTATGAGGCAGACGCAAATGGGAGACAGACGTAAATGGAAAGGCAGACACAAATGAAAAATAGGCGATAAGGGGAGGTCAACCTAGATGATAAAAGTCAAAGACAGACAATAAAACACAGACGATAGGCTAAACATAGAAGAAGAATTTACAAGGTTATGCTAATTGAATTGACCCAGAGTATGTTCATAGGCAAATTGTGGACTCACCAATGCTGTCTTTGGATATATTCAAGCTTCAATGGAGATGAGCCATAAGGGGTTTAGTTTGAATGCTAGTGGTCACGTAATATTATTGGTATCCGAATGCGATAGTCGGGCTTCAGAAATGGGGTTTGACATTTAGTCCTCAAGGAGTAATGAGACCGATGGTTCAAGCGAACAATTTTGAGATAAAGCCGGTGCTTCTTAACATTCTATAAAATAGTTTGTAGTTCTACGGGCTATCCAACGAGGATCCAAACGCCCAAATCATAAATTTTGGAGATTTGCGACACTTTCTGTTTCAATAGAATGTCCGACGATATGGTGAAGCTGAGGTTGTTTTCATTCATGTTGAAAGATTGGGCTAAAGCATGGTACAACTCGGTGAATTCAAGATAGATAACAGCTTGGGAGCAGGTTGCTCAAGCATTCCTCGCCAAGTATTTCCCGTTAACGAAGATGACGAGGATTATCAAGAACATTACAAATTTCCAGCAAAATGATGGAGAATCTCTCTATAAAGCTGGGGAGAGATTTAAAGAATTACATAGAAGTTGTCCCCATCACAACCTTCTGAGAGAGTTCCTGCTACAGACATTTTACAATGGAGTGAATCCGAGCACGAGAGGAACAATTGATGCAGTAGCTAGAGGTTCATTAATGAGGAACACTATGGAAGTAGCTCATGATCTTTTGGAGGTGTTGATGACTAATAACTATATGTGGTCGAGCGAGAGGAGCAGATAGGGGAAAAAGAAATAAAAAGGTATGATACCTATTGATTCTGTTACTACTTTACAGGCTTAGATCATGGCTCTTACGAAGCAGCTGAACAATATACAAGGAGCATCCTCCTCTACAGTGAAGGAGATGCAAGTTTAATGT
Organism: Erythroxylum coriaceum; assembly: GCA_026874005.2. Taxonomy (NCBI): domain Eukaryota; kingdom Viridiplantae; phylum Streptophyta; class Magnoliopsida; order Malpighiales; family Erythroxylaceae; genus Erythroxylum; species Erythroxylum coriaceum. The sequence continues at coordinate 17,458 of JANQAP020213560.1, read as the reverse complement.
GAGCTATGAAGGCAGAACAACCACGACTCAATGAAGTGTTTCCTATTACGAACCGATGGTACTGAACAGGTAAGTTACATACGCCAATCGCAGCGAGGTAATAACCCGTACTTCAATACTTATAATCTAAGATGTAAAAACCATCCAAACTTTTCTTGGAGTAATAACAATGTAGGTGGCCAAATGAGACCACAAGGACTTCCGGGATTCCAATAAGATTAAATTGAAGTGATTGAGAGTCAGTTGGATAAATTTATGGAGATGTTTGGTTCCAAACTGACAGCTCCAGAAGAGAGTCAGAAAAGGATGTTTGTAAGCCAGGAGGAGAGTCAAAAAAGGATGGATGCAAATTTTTACCAGATCGTGAAGAACCATACCTCGTCGATCTATAATTTGGAGGTTCAGGTAAGTCAACTTACAGATGCTTTATTTTCTCGAAGTGCAGGTATCAAGCAATACTGAGGTCATTCTAAGGAAGCAACTTAAAGCTATTACTCTTTATAGTGGCAAGCAGATGGAAGAGCCAAATGTGAAAAAGGATAGCCAAGAAAACAAGAAAGGTAAGGAGATAGAAGAAGAAAAGAACGAAGGAAGGCCTTATGTACCATCACCACTGTACAATCCCAAACTCCCATATCGACAGAGAGTAAAACAACATCAGGTGGACACTTAGTTTTCTAATTTTTTGGAGAAACTAAAGAAGTTATAAATTAATTTGTCATTGGTGGAAGCTTTGAAGTGCATGCCTAAGTATACGAAGTTTTTAAAGGATATACTCACACACAAACATACTTGGGAAGACAATCAGACGGTGAAGTTGCCAGAAAATTATAGTTCCATCATCTCAAGCCAAATGCCTTCAAAATTACAAAATCCAGGGAGTTTCACTATTCCATGTGTTGTTGGTGATTTTGAAATTTCTAAATGTTTATGTAATTTAGGTGTAAGTATTAATTTGATGCCTTTGTCTATTTTTAGGAAACTAGGACTAGGAGAGGTCAACCCAATGTCCGTGCTGATTTAACTTATGGATTAATCCATAAAAAGGTCATTTGGAGTTGTGAAAGACGTATTGGTAAAAGTGGATAAATTTATAATTCCTATTGATTTTGTTGTGTTGGATTTTGAAGCTAATAAGAATTGTCCATTGATTTTAGGTAGGCCTTTTATAAATACTGGTAGGGCATTAGTTGATGTGCATAAAGGAAAACTTGTGTTGAGAATTGGTGATAAACAAGTTGAGTTCAATATGACAAAATCTTTGAAGAAACCGATGGATTGAACTGGGTGTATGAAAATCGATGTTGTAGATGAGTGTGTGAAGGAGATGAAAGAAGGAGTCAATGAAGTGAATGAAGTACACAAACATGAAAGTGTGAAGGAAGAGGATTTAGGTAAGGAAGTTGAGCTAGAAAAATTGGAGGAACTGATACACCTACACCACCCTCTACTATTAAACCTCCCACTTTAGAGCTTAAACCTTTATCTTCCCATTTGAGATATACCTTTTTAAGGAAGGACCATACTTTACCCATCCTTATCTCTAATGAATTAGATTGTGAGCAAGAAGGGAAAGTAGTGGAAAACATTAGGAAAAGGATAAGAGCTGCAGGGTGGCAAATTTATGATATTAAGGGGATTAGCCCCAATGTGGTGATGCATATGATTAACTTAGAAGAAGGATGCAGAACCGTGAGAGAAAGATAGAGAAGGTTAAATCCAAATATACAAGAGGTTGTGAAGAAGGAGGTGGTGAAACTAGGAGGCAGACTATGGTCGGCCCATGGCCCGCCTGGGGCCAAGTCGGGCTGGGGCCTGCTGTTTTTGCCATGTCTAGGTGAAACTTTTGGATGCAGGGATTATTTACCCTATTTTGGATAGTGAGTGGGTGAGCCTAGTACAGTATGTGTCGAAGAAGGGTGGCATGACGGTGATAGAAAATGAGAAAGGGGAAAAGATTTCCACTAGGACCGTCACAGGTTGGCGAGTGTGTATTGACTATAGGAAGCTAAATTTGGCCACCAAGAAGGATCATTTCCTTTTACCTTTTGTGGACCAAATGATTGAGAGAGTGACTAGTCATTCTTTTTATTACTTTCTTGATGGATATTCAGGGTACAATCAAATATTTATATACCCGAAAGATCAAGAGAAGACCACTTTCACATGTTCGTATGGAACTTTTGCATACCAAAAGATGCGTTTTGGTTTATGTAATGCACCTACCACATTTCAAAGGTACATAATGGCCAGCAGACATGAATGAAAACTTTATGGAGGTATTTATGGATTATTTTTCTATCTTTGGAGATTCTTTTGATCATTGTTTGCTTAACTTAGACAAAGTGCTTTGAAGATGTGAGGAGTCTCATTTAGTTTTAAATTAGGAGAAATATCATTTCATGGTCCAAGAGGGAATTTTATTAGGCCATAAGATTTCATAAAAGGTGATTGAAGTGGATTGCACTAAGGCAGAAGTACTTAAAAAGTTACCACCTCCTACCAACATCAAGGGTATCCGAGCTTTCCTTAGTCATGCAGGGTTCTATAGATGGTTCATTAAAGATTTTTCCCTTATTGCTAGACCCCTGACTCATCTATTGGTTAAAGATGTGCTTTTTGTTTTTAATGATGATTGTTTAGATTCTTTTAACAGGTTGAAGAAGGCACTCATAACAGCACCAATTCTAATGTCGCCAAATTGTTCTTTTCCATTTGAGATTATGTGTGATGCAAATGACCATGCTGTTGGGTGTGTACTTGGCTAGTGTAAGGAAAAGAGGTTGCATGCTATCTATTATACAAGCAAGATGTTGGCGAGAGCATAGTTGAATTACACAATTACTGAGAAGGAATTGCTTGCGGTGGTATTTGCTTGTGAAAAATTTCGTTCTTATCTTTTAGGCTTACAAGTTATTGTTTTCATAGATCATGTAGCATTACATTACCTTTTTGCTAAGAAGGATGCCAAAGCTAGGCTCATCCGATGGGTACTCCTGCTCCAAGAGTTCAATATTGAGATTAAAGATTAGAAGGGAGCTGAAAATGTCATAGCAGATCACTTATCGAGACTAAAAGGAGGACATTATAAAGAGGAAGGAGAAATTGAGGAAAGCTTTCCTGATGAGTCTTTAATGATGGTAGATAACCCTTTCCTCCCTTGGTTTGCAAACATTGCAAACTACCTTTTAGGTGGTATTCTTCAATTCGATTTATCATATCAATAAAGGAAACGTTTTCTATTTCAATGCTCTTATTATATCTGTGATGAACCTATACTTTATAAGATCTGTGTTGATAGTTGAATTCGCAGGTATGTCCCTGAAGATGAAATGCCCGAAATCTTAACATAATGTCATAGCTCACCATATGTAGGGCATTATGGAGCTAACAAGACTGCTGCATGAATCTTAAAGTGTGGATTCTATTGGCCAACCCTGTTTAAGGATGCTTGATATTTTGTACTTAAGTGTGATAGATGTCAAAGAGTGGGCAACATATTAAAGAGAGATGAAATGCTGCTTTCGAACATAATAGAGGTGGAAATATTTGATTTATGGGGTCTGGACTTCATGGGACCATTACCATCCTCTGAAGGTAACATCTATATTTTGGTTGGAGTTGATTATATTTCTAGATGGGTTGAAGCAATCGCCATTCCAACCAATGATGGCAAGGTGGTTTAGGAGTTTATTAAGAAGATTTTTACTAGATTTGGGGTGCCTAGAGCAATCATAAGTGATGGGGGGAGTCATTTTTGTAACAAACTGTTTAAGAACCTTATGAGAAGATATAATGTTCATCATAGAGTGGCTATCCCGTACCACCCCCAAACTAGTGGACAAGTGGAAGTGGTGAATAGAGAGTTGAAAAATATTTTGGAAAAGACAGTGAGCACTTCAAGGAAAGATTAGGCATTGAAGCTGGATGACGCGTTGTGGGCTTATAAAATAGTTTTCAAAACCCCCATAAGCACAACACCATATCGACTTGTGTATGGCAAGGCATGTCATTTACCATCGGAGTTGGAGCATAGAGTTAATTGGACAATCAAGAAATTGAACATAGATAGGAAGCTGGTAGGAGATAAGCGATTGTTATACCTCGATGAGTTGGATGAGTTAAGGTATGATGACCATAAAAATGCCAAGCTATATAAAGAAAGGGCTAAGAAGTGGCATGATGGCGACATCAAGAAGAAGGAATTCAAGAGTGGAGACTAGGTACTTTTGTTTAATTTAAGACTTCGACTATTTCCCAGAAAACTCAAGTCAAAATGGAGTGGGCCCTTCAAAATCCTTCAAATGTTTTCCTATGGAGTTTTGGAGCTGGAAAATGACAAAGGAGAAGCATTCAAGGTCAATAGGCATCGTTGCAAACCATATTATAGAGAGACATATCCACAAGAAAGGGAAGTTATCTCTTTCCTTTCTTCCACTCTGTCATGAATGTATGAGGAATGGTCAAGCTAGTGACCTTAACTTAGCATGTTTAGTTTCTTTTGATTGTTTTTGTTTAATTGTTTGTTTGATTTGTTCAGTTATGATTGTGCTTGAATTGAGTTTGATTGATGTTTCATTTGGTTTTTGTTTGAATTTTAACTTGTTTTCTTTTCGAAATTCTTGTTGATTTTCTTTTCGAAATTCTTGTTGATAATATTAATTTGATGTGTTTATAGGTCGTGGGATCAAGGAGAATTAATACTAAGCTTGGAAGAAGGTTTGGAATTGTGAGAATCATCTCATCCCACGATCGTGGGAATTGGAGTGATTCCCACGATTGTGGGAAATCTCCCCAGAAACTTTCTAGAGAGAAAACCCACGATCGTGGGAATGAAGGTGATTCCCACAATCATGGGAAATCTCTCCAAAAACTTTTTGGAGAGAAATCTCACGATCGTAGGAATTCCATCCAGAAGGAAATTTAAGTTTTCTCTCCCTTTTTTTCTTTCACCCATTCTTCAAATTTTCACTCCTTCTCTCTCTAACTCATGAAATTCTCTCCTCCCTCTCTCTAAAACTCTTCATTTCCTTAAGATTCTTAGTATTTTCTTCAACTCTTCTCATTAATCTTACAATTCTTACCTCTTTTCATGCATTAGTTATTAAAAAACACAAGGATTTGGGTAAGATTTTTTCTTTCTCTCTCTAAAATACAAATTTCTCTCATTTTTACAGGTTTTCTTCTTACAATGGTACCAAAGAAGATGATGGCTTGGAAACAAACTGATAAATTGCACTGTGAAGTCTTCGGTAAGGGTAAACACGATTTAGCGGCATCGTTCCTTTTCCCAATTTATTCCGAAGAAGAAGGTACACAATTCCGAGAACTTAGAGATAGGAACTTGATCCTTCTGTGGTACTTTGATTTTGAAGTGTTAGAAAACATAAGAGTGCGGCAAAAAATTAAGCAATTAGCTGTGAATATAGGGTGGAATAGGTTTGTTTGGTGTGACGTACCTATTTATCCTATGATGACCATAGAGTTTTTCACTAATGTTTGATATGAACCGAAAATGGATGCTTTCTGGTTTAGATTATTCGGTGATGTTTACAAATTAGATTATACTGTCATGCATGGTCTTTTCGATTTATCAAATACTAAAATTCTAGATGATCACATTGATTTTGATGTCGATAGTTATTAGAAAACTCTAATAGGTGAGGAATATTTTGACTCACACAATGCACCAAATTCTTTAATCCCTAATGTCGAGCATTTACTTTTGCACAAATTCATATGTTTAACTATGTTTAACAAAATTGAAAGTAACAAATGCTCAGTCAAAGAACTTTTTTTTATGGTGCATGGATCGAAAAATTAAAATTAACACGCCTTTCAAAATTTTTCGATCAATAATGAGTGTTGTAAATAAAAGTGTTCATATTTTGGAATGTCTCATGTTGTTACTGCTTTAGCTCTGTTTTATAACTTTAATTTGGAAGATGTGCATACATCTCAATAGGATATGTTTGACATATCATATTTGAGGTGCTCCAAGATTTTAGAGTTCCATTCTATAAAACTCTGAAATCCTCAGACACGTACTGTAGTGAGGAATAGGAGGGGCAACGATACAGTCGCTTCCTAACCCTTCACATCTCGAGTAATTCCAGAGCCAGAGGAGGAAGTAGTAGAGGAGGAACCGAGTGCACCAGTAGAGGTTGACCAATTTTAACAAATCCTCGACTAAATGACAACTAATCAATAACAAATGACATCCTAAATCAACAAGCTCTGCACCCAAATGCGGCAAGTCCACAAGGAGCAGTGTAGTTTGAAGAAGAGGTTCCTCAATTTCTGTCGAAGGAATAATTTTAAAGCTCCTTCACCAACACCATCGCCACCAGCATCTCAATAAGCTTTTCTTATCCCTTTTACTTTTAATTTGTTTCATTTTTTTGCTGGGTTTCATGTCATTTTCTTTTGTTTGGTTTGCTGTCATTTTTGTTTAACTTGATGTCATTTGTTTTATTCAATTTCTTTTGTTTGGTTTAAGGTCATTTTCCCTTATTTGGTGATTGACTTATCACATTGAGTACAATGTGATCTTTAAGTATGGGGAGGTGACATTGACTTTCTCGATTTCATTGTTTGCATTTTGTTAAATAGGATGCATGTTTAGGCATATCATGTACTTTGTGTCAGCAATGGAACCGCATTTGAATCATTCTGATGGATATTGCCATGAGATTCTGTCATACTAGTTGGAATTAGATTGAATGCATGCTTGAACTCGAATTAGGCCACTTGAGTAGAAAGTGAACCATATAGAGTGATGAAAAGTAGTTGGCTACATAAGCTTAGTCACTAATTAACATTTGAGCAATGAGGTAGTGTAGAGATGCATAATAAGTTTTCATTTTGATCTAAAGTGAGGATTGAGTCATATGACTCCATCCATAGTCATTCTATTTCTTTGTTGAGTGATACTTCCTTAGGTTATTACCTTTAGAACTTGCTTTGAATCGGTTTGAGTCTACTGGATGCATGCTTAATAAAGATGATTAAGGCCCTAAATGACCTACCCTTTGGATTATCCTTTATTACCCCATTAAGCCTTAACCTTATGTTTTTTCAAAACACCAAAAATTTTAAAACCTTAAACCTCATTAACCTACCCATTCACGAGCTTAGTAGAGTATTAAGTAATACTTTAGTTGGGATCGTTGTGAAAATCTTTACCGATATGAGTTAATTATATTTCTACTTGTGGATTACATTGTATATAGCTGCTATTATATTCATAGTTTCTTCCATATATTAAAAAAGAAAGAAAAAAAGAAAAAATGTTGAAAGAAAAAGGAAGAACAAGTGAATAGCATCAATAAGTGCAGAATATTAGTTACATTTGTATATCTCAGAGTTGTGTTTTATTATCCCATTTTATCCGTTTTTTTGTTGCTTTATGAATGCTTATATTAACCTTTTTCCCTCTTTACCCACCTTAACCCTTACCACATTATAACCATAAACAAGTCCTTTTGATCTATTTATGCATGCAATCATTGTATAGAAGAATTGGTGTACTAGCAAGCCTATGGTAATGTAGTTTCCTATATGAAGTTTGAGAGAAACACTAACCATCAAACACTTAAGAGAAATGAGTGAAAACTGTGAGAAAAATTAATTTTGCATCTTTACTTATCTTTGAGTGATGATGCCAATAGTTGAGTTTGCTTATGTATACTAATGAAAAAGTAGTCATCATATATGTATTAACTTGATATTTAAGTTGGCTTAAATTTGACAAATTTTATGCTTTGATTTTTATGAAAATGAAGTGATAGAATTGATTGATTGTATTTATTTTGCTTGAGGACAAGAAAAGATTTAAGTGCGGGGATGTTGATAGTTGTGCATTATTCTATATTTTTCTAAGTAATTAGCATGTGTTTCTTGCATAACTGTTGATTATTGTTGTAGTTTAGGATTCATTTTGTATGTTTTCATTTAGTTTGATTTCCAATGTTGTTCTTTTATGTTTGATGTTAATTTAGGGTAAGAATTGGCTATTTTTATGTAGGAAGGAAGATTGAGTAACTTAAAGATTGAGCAACTTAGAGATTGAGCTAGAGATCAAAGAGGAGGAAAGATTAGGAGACTCTCTATTACCAATTCCCATGATCGTGGGAATTATAATCCGAGTCATTATGCGGGGCTTCATTAAACTTAGAGTTTCTGGACTATAAAAAGAGAATTAAGCCTCCATGGTGAAGAGAGACGAAGCCCTTCTGTACAAAGAGCCTCCTTAAGTGAAGAACACAACTTTTTAGCCTCGAGGAAGGATTGAAGTCAAGGATTATCACCAAGATTGGGGAAAATAGCACATCAACATCCAAAATTCCATATTTTGGCAAAAAAGAGAAGAAGTTCCTTTTAATCAATTTCCTGTGTTCTTCTTTCTTCTAATCTTTGTAAGATGGATTATTTGTGTGTTGATGATGTTATGGAGACCATGATTAGTTGATTTAGTTTTAGGGATTGCTTTTGAACTATTTTGTTAAAACTCCTATGTTATTGAATTGAATGAAAATGTTTTTGATGATTGTTGATTTTATTTGTTATCATGAAATAAATCGAGAGAGTTAGTAACATTATTTGTGTAGGATTGTTGTAATAACCCATTGCTACGTTTAATTGTTAGTTGTTAGATTGAGCCATATCATTTGAGAATATATGAAGGGCATTCCATTGGCATGCATTATATTTGCATACACTGATGAATCATGAATTAGAAGCATTATAAAGACAGTATATGCATTCAATTGATATATCCCTGGGTATAACATATTTTAAATGATTAGGACGCAATTATGTGTCGTTTATGTTGTGAATTTTGTTTGACGGATTGTAATTAGTGAATTGGGAGTTTATTGATATGATTGAGTAAGTGATAAAGTGGTGTGAGCACCTAAATTTAGGAAAAGTGCTAAAGAGCAAGATAAAAATGATAAGAGGACATTTGGTAGGTTAGGCCTATGACATGGTGACATGTGGCACGAGAAATGAGTGATATGTGTCTTAATTAATTGAATGACAAATGGAATGAGTACGTGAGTGACAAGTGGCCTAGGAAACTAAATGACAAGTGGACCAAGTATTAGGTCATAATTGGAGGTATGAGAAGAAGACCCATGACATAGTTTTCCACTTAACAAATGTCCCACCTCTCCACTACACATTTGTATCCCACGAATTTCACTCTTGAAAGACCATTTTTCTTCATGTTTTTGGTCTTATGTTTTCTCCTTTATTCCCTCACCAGCGACTTCCTCACATAACCGCCCAAAACCTTAAGTTTTGTCAACTTTAGTAGTCTACACCTTTTGATTGGAAGTCCTTTATATTCCATCTTACTGTTGGAGTATATTTGAATACTTGAGAGGTTTGCTTAGCTTGGAAATTGAGGAGACTTTGGTGGAACAAGTAAGTGATTGATTTCACTATGCTATCATTTATTAGCATAACATAAAAGGTGATTGATTGGAGATGAATTGCATGTAGGGTTGATGATTAAGGTGTGCTGGAATATGTTGGCTGTAGTGTTTTTACTGAACACGCATATGTATTTTGGACATATCTTGATCTGTGGGTATCTAAATCGAATGGATTTTAATTTAGCATAAACTAGAAACATATGGCTACATTTTTCATAAGGAGTCGAAATTGAATTCTGTCTTTATGAGTCTTGAACTTTGGCTTGAAGTTGAGAATTGTGTTCTATCGAGGTATGAGAAAAATCTGTAGTGTTTTAATTATAACTTGCACTACACTGAACCAAAATGTATTAATTTAATGTCATTAGAAACTTAAGACATATAGGAACATTTTATTAGAAGAAGGTGTTACCTAAAAACCTCAATTTTTAGGTCATAATGGTCGTAGAAAATTGACCTAAAAATTTATCTTAAAAAAATTAAAAAATTATAGGATAAATGGGAGATTGGTATCTGTCACGATCCTGGCAGGGGATGTCACAATCGTGGGCAGTGATTTTTCATGAAAATGTGTTGATTATGCAATGGTTGAACTAATTAAGGATGAGTTATACAATTATGATGCTTTGGGACTTAATTTGGGCTTAAGATAAGGACATAACCTAGTGAATAAATTACTTGATGCCATGAATTTGATGTTATGGATTTCATGAATGACATATGTAGTTGAATTTGATAAGGGAATGAAATTAAATTGGTGTTTGAATTGGCATGAAATGATGATGTGTTTGTGATAAAGAATTCTGGAAAAATTTAGAGTAGAATTGATGTTGTATAAGTGTTAAATTCGTAATGCAAGGCACGATCGTGGCCCTTACAGCACGATCATGACTTGACAAAATAAAGTTTTTGTCATGATCGTAAACTTTACAGCACGATTGTGGCTAGCCCTAAAATGTTTCTGACACAATCGTGGCAGGGACACCACGATCGTGGCCAAACCTATGAAGAAAAAGAGTTGTCTTTTGAGTGAAGTATAAACCTAAGTGATGATGAATGAGGACATTGGGTATTAAAGAATGATTGAAAGATGGTATTAAATGATTATGAGATGTGAATAAAGGGAAAATACCCTAGATAGTCAATTGAGCATGCATTGAACATGATACATATACATGTGTATGGTTAAACAATTATATGATTGATCAACTTAGTAATATGTGGATTATATATGTATTGTATGATATAGAAGCATAAGTTGATCAACAACATGCAGACACTGCCGGGCCATCAAGGCAATAGCTCACCTGGAGTATACTATGAGTTAACCTAGATGTGTTATCTCCATTATATGTACTTTTCTATTTAAGTTATATGTATCATGAATTGACTTCAATGTATCTCACTATGCTTGAATTGCTTTTGTTTAATTTTGATATAATGAATTGTTACTAGTTTGGTTGCGATAATTCCAGACATCAATTGTCTAAGGGGATCATTGTTTGGGACTATATTGGAAGTGCTCATTGTATGTGAATTTGACTGAATAAGTGTTATTTGACATTACTGTTGAATGCTGGACCAAGGTTTAATGATAAATGTAAATGTGAATGGAATGAGTGATGCTCAACAGAATGTTGAATGCTGAACTTTGATCTGATGATTGTGGTATATAAGTGTACATTATATGAGATGGTGCATTTCATGACATTGATGTACATGATCAGATAAAGGAATTATAACCAAAGAGACCAATTTGAAATAAGCTCGGTATTCACAAGGGATATGGGCTAGTGCCTAAAATATGCCCAATATCCACAAGGGATATGGGTTAATCCCTGAAATAAGCCCGATATCCATAAGGGATATGAGACAATTAATAGGCACTCGGTCACAACAAGATAGAAATGAAGGTAGAGTCTCATGTGCATTGCATATACATATCTTTACATGTATCATGTGAATGGTTGTGAAAAGTTATTGAATTGTGTTAACCCAATGTTGCACAACCTTATATACATGTTGATGAGATGAATGATTAGATCACTATGAAATGATTATATGACATGTTTATATTCACAATATGTTTGTTGAAATATATATATGTATCTTGTGAATTGACATACACAACTAGAAGATGTGTTAAATAAGATATGATTCTGAATAATATGATATACATGTGAATTTGGTTAATGCTTGTAATATTTATGTCTTGACATGGGTGAGCACATTGATGATGGTTCACTCACTGAGTTCGAATCTCATTAAAATTGCAATGTTGATTTTTCAGGTATTGAGGAGACCTAGCTCCTAAAGTATACTAGTAGCAGTCTGTAGTTATCAGTCTTGGGAATTGAAAATGGCTTAAAGGTCTGGTCAGCTGATTCTAAGGAGTTTAGTTAGAATGCTTGATCCAGTATCCAGTTTCATATTGTACATATTGTATAAGGATGTGAACCTTTACATGTTCTGTGTTGAGTATGTATGAACTGTGAGTGTAATAACACAATAAACTTTTATATTTATAAATCAAATGCTTTCAATGAAATGATGATATATGTTTTTGTTCTATTTGATGCCCCAATAAGTGATGCGACTACTCTAATATGCCATTCCCATGAGGTATGTGTGTTCGGATGTTCCTCAGAATGTCAGGCGCATACCTTATGAGAGTGGTATGTTACATTTTTGGTATCAAAGCATGGTTTGGTATCTCTAGGGACATATAGGAGTCGTTTAATATGATATCTGGCGAGCAATTTGTATAATGATCGAAATTGTTGTCTGTTATAGGTCGTCTGCCATAGGGGATTGAGTTGTTGAGTCAGCTGACCTTGAGTCAATAGGAGCCAATAGAGAGTCTCCTATGCCTCAGTTTGAGCCAATGCCCCCGAGAGTACCGAAGAGGAGAGAAATGAGGTATGATAAGCTTCGAAAATAGGGAGTTATAGACTTTTATGGGAGTACAGACCCTACTAAGGCAGAGAGCTGGTTAGATAAGACAGAAAGAATATTGGACCAGATGGATTCTGAACTAGATGAGAGGTTTGATTATGACGCCTTATTACTACAAAGTCCAACCTACCAATGGTGGAAGACCGTTCCCAATAGTTCGGTTCGACCCTGCAGGCTGATTTGGGAAGATTTTTTAAAGGTCTTCAAAGAAAATTACATGCCAAATACCTACCTGGATAGGAAAATGAAGGAGTTTCTTGATCTAAAATAGGGGAACCTCATTGTAGCTGAGTATAAAGTGTGGTTTAATGAGTTGTTGGGTTATGCTATGGCTTTGGTCCCGACTGAAGAAGACAAATGTAGACAGTTCAAAGATGGGCAGAATATGGAAATCATAACGAGACTGGCAATCACTAATTTGAGTAACTTTACTAAGTTGAGAGCCGCTTCGATTAGAATTGAATAGCTGTTGAAGGATGGATACAGGCAGGAGTTTAGACTAAAGAGGCCTGGTGAATTTCAAGCTAATTCAGGTAAAAAATTCAACAAACGTCAGAGTGGACCGTCCTGCACATAGTTGAGATCGAGACAGTCAGGATTTAAGCCGAGAGGTGGTTTTACCTCTTTTGGTATAGGTCAAGCATCTGAAGGAATGACATATAACAGGCAACCATCGCAGATGCCTAGCTGTAGGTACTACGGGAACAAACATGGTGGCGAATGTTGGACGTTGTCAGGAGCTTGTTTCCGTTGTGGCTCTCTTAAGCATCGGATCAGAGATTGTCCTACCATTGCAAGTGCACAATGTAGGATAAGAGGTGGACCCACGTCTAAAGCGACTGTCCAACAAAGTAAAATCAGTGGAGGGGGACAGAGACGTAAAGGCAGAGGAAGAGTGAGCTCTGTAGGTCCTAATGCCAAAACTGAAATGCAAAGCAACCAATCACAGTCCTAAGCCAGAATCCATGCCATTACCAATCAGGAGGCTCAGAACTCCCCTGATGTAGTTGTAAGTGCGTTATATGTTTTTCAATTTGAGGCATTTACATTGCTAGATCCAAGGTCCACACATTCATTTATTTCCCCCTATTTGGCATCTAAACTATAGTGTGAGAGAGGGATGTTGGAATATGGTTTAAAGGTGAATACTCTTGTAGGCTATACTATTATAAGTGGGGAGGTGTGTAAAAAGTGTATTATTCGGATTGATCAGGCGTAGTTAAAAGTTAACCTAATAGTACTCCAATTGAGAGAGATAGATCTCATCCTCGGTATGGATTGGCTTGCTACACATAGAGCTATAATGAACTGTTACACCAAAGAGGTGATTATTAAATCTCCTACTCAGTCGAGAGTAATATTTCAGGGTGTTAGTCAAGCAGTCCCAGCTAGACTGATCTCTTTGATGAGTGCTTTCAAATTGATTCGAGGCGAAAATGAGGCTTACCTAACCTATGTAACTAATACTCGGAAAGAGTAAACAATTCAAGATATTTCTGTTATCAGGGATTTTCCTATTGTATTTCCTAGTGAATTACTGGGATTATCTCCTAACAGGGAGACAGAGTTCACTATCGACCTTATTCTAGGAACTGCTCCTATATCTATTCCTCCATATAGGATGGCACCTATGGAACTTAAGGAACTTAAGGCTATAGGAGTTATTAAAAAAGGGCTTCATTAGACCCAGTGTATCACCCTGGGGAGCCCCAGTCTTATTTGTGAAAAAGAAGGATGGAACCTTGAGATTGTGTGTTGATTACAGACAATTGAATCAGGTGACAGTGAAAAACAAATACCCCTTACCAAGGATAGATGATCTACTTGATCAATTATGGGGAGCTCAAGTGTTCACTAAATTAGATTTGAGGTCTGGATACTATCAATTGAAGATAGCTGGAGCGGATGTATTGAAGAGTGCATTCAGGACCAGATATGAACATTTCGAGTTCTTGGAGATGCCTTTTAGGTTAACAAATGCTCCGGTAGCTTTTATGGCCCTGATGAACAAAGTATTTCAGCCTTATCTAGATCACTTTGTGATTGTATTCATTGATGATATTTTGGTGTATTCGCAAAGCAAAAAGGAACATTCTGAACACTTGAGATTAATCTTGCAAATAATACGAGAAAAATAATTATATGCCAAGTTCAGTAAATGTGAGTTTTGGCTTGATCAAGTGCTGTTCTTGGGCCATATAGTATCTAGACAGGGCATATAGGTGGATCCAAAGAAAATAGAGGTAGTGATGAAATGGGAAGTCTCGAAAAATGTGTCTGAAATTTATAGTTTTCTAGGATTAGCAGGATATTATAGGAGGTTTGTCAAGGGGTTTTCCTTGATCTCAGCCCCTTTGACAAAGCTTTTGAGGAAGAATGTACCCTTCAGATAAACTGATGACTACCAAAGAATTGACCACAGTACCGATGTTAGCTATCCCATCTAGATCTGGAGGATATGTTGTATATAGTGATGCCTCACATCAAGGATTAGGATGTGTTTTGATGTAGTATGGAAGGGTGATCTCAAATGCATCAAGACAGCTAAGAAACCATGAATTCAATTACCCGATTCATGATTTAAAACTTACTGCAGTGGTATTTGCATTGAAGAATTGGAGACACAACTATCACCTTCACTTTATGTCAAAACTATCACTTAAATTCTTCTCATTTTAAGACACAACACTACTCTTTTTCTTTAGCTTTAAACTCATTTTAGTTTACCTAATAACAACTACCAAACATTCATGTGATTATACATTAAAAACAGAACATGAAAACATCTACTTATCTATCAAATTTTTTGCATTCTTTCTATATCATTTCAATGATCATTCTAACTCAAAAGCATCACTACAACAACTTATGGATCATTACTCATCATATACATAAAAATAAGACATCAATGTGTTCATTTCTTCACTCATGTTTCACATATAAACATCACCAGTTTATGCTATTTAACCTTTAACTATCCTCATAAAAGTTGTTGTTCAACAAACCATGAAGAATAATGCTTTACACTTACTTGTTTAGCTTTAAGATCTTCAAATCACACTTAACCCTAGCTTTCAAGCATCATACCATTATCAACATGAAGGTGGAAAGTTTACATCTTTAGTGGTAAATGAAGAAGAAAACAAAAATGGGAGTAGCAAGTGAAAGGTGAGAACAAACACAAGGTCATGAGGTGAGATGGATATCATGAATGGAGAAAAAGAAGAATGAAGAAGATGAAAAAAGTGAAAGATAATTAAAGGTGTCTTACAAGGATGAAACATCGTAGGTTTAACTAGCAACATAAATGATTGGTAAGTGTCATGACATGTAAGTGTCATGACAAATGTCTATCATGACACTTACCATATAATCAAATTAGTTCTACTAGGTTGTTGACATAAGTTACCACATAATTCTCAATGATCAATCCATTTTTCCGCAATTTGTAATCCAATTGTCTCCCAATTTTCTATGACATTTGTCTTTAAATCCTAATATCACTTATCAAAATTTCTATTACCATTTGACACTTATTTCTACTACCATTTATCAATTGTCTTGTCACTTGGTATTTTTCCTAGTCCAAAAATACTCATAATTTCATAAATTTTCTAAATCTTCACCAAAAGTTCTAAATCACTGTTTATACTCACCAAATCAATTTTCAAGACATATAATCCACAATTCACCATATAATCACATTTATAAATCAATTAACCCGGAAAGTGTCAAATGAGTGCATGAACAGCAATTGTAGTATTGCAAAAATTAATATGCACATGTGTGTGTGTGCAATATTATGCATAAGCATGAAATGCATTTCTTAATTTCTCAATAATGTCTCTCATGTACAATTTTCTAGGGTTCTAACTCTTAGCATGGGAAAACGGGATGTTACATCCCGATGTTGCCACCCGAGAGGGAGGTAGAACTATCTTTTGAGATTGTATCTAGTACTGCTCCTATTTTAAGGTCACCGTATAGAATGGCTCCTACAAAGTTAAAAAAGTCAAAAATTTAGTTACCAGAGCTTTTAACAAGGGTTTTATTTGGCCTAATGTGTCACCATGGGAATACATATATGAATTTTGAGGATGAGATTCTTTTTAAGGGGGAGAGAAATGTAACACCCTAACATATACTGTGGAAGTATTATAGCATGTATAGGGTGTATTAAGAAGTGAACATAATGAATTGAGTGCATCTTAGTAAGAGACATTACGATACTTAATGTAAAAGACATGGGTTAATGGGTAATTTGTTCGTTTTGGCATAGACATACATACTTAGATGTGAAATATATATGGGAATTTTTGATTTGTTTCTTGCATTTACGAATGTGATGTGAGGAGAATTGGTAGAAGAAGTATCCCATGTTGCTTATGCAATTTTTTTGTTAAATTAGATGTGTTTTTATGTTGCTCTTGCATGATAAGACCAAAGTTAGTTGATTTGGGATATGTATCTCGCTGAATGGATAGGTTCCATTGAACATATTTCTATAATTTGGCCATATCTTGGCCTGTAGAAATTGGGCAACTTAAATTGGATATTAAACTAAAAATATAGTTTTAAAACTTTTGTGTAGGAACCATAATTGTTTTGTGCCTTTAAGATTTTTTAATTCTGGCTTGAAGTTGAGTTATGGCTGTTGTCCCTGTTTTCAAACAACCTATAGTGTTTTGGGTACAACTCCTAGAATAATTAACCAAATTGTATGAAATTTATTACATTATAAAATTAAGACATAGGGGAGTCAAATTAATTGATAAGATTATAGGCCAATGTGGAAAGTATAGGAAGAAGAAGTATCAATATGCAATTTTTCTAAAGTTAACAAATGGACCAATTGGGTTAAGGCATGTGTGACCAATAATAATAAAGCATGTGTGTCCAATAAGAATTAAGCATATGTGTGAGTCTTGAAAGTTCTGTAATGGGCATATGAAGAGGGGAGATGCACGACATTTTGGGGGTTCTATGTTTAGATTTTTCTCCTCTCTATTTCACCTTCTTCATCTCATCATTTTTCATGTAAGAAATCAAGCCAATCTTAAGTG
>JANQAP020212880.1:0-15993 GCA_026874005.2 Erythroxylum coriaceum | reverse complement strand
GAAAGGAAGACCAATTTAATAAGTTTTAGATATTTTTAAACAATTATATATTAACATCCCTTTTGTTAAAGCTCTCTTACAGATGCCAAGATATGACAAGTTCTTGAAGGACCTCCTTTCTAACAAAAAAATTTTTGAAAAGTTATGAACAATTACTCTAAGTGAGGAGTACTCTGTCATCTTGTAAACAAGCTAACCTAAAAATTAGAGATCTAGAGAGTTTCACTATTCCTCATTACATTAGTAGCTTTTCAATTAAAAGGGAATTAGCATACAACTAGCATTAACTTAATGCCTCATGATATATTTAAAGATTTAGGATTAAGTGAATCTAAGCCAAATGAGATAAGCATTCAATTAGTAGATAGATCAATTAAGCATCCTAGAGGCATTATAAAATATGTGATGGTTAAGATTGATAAATTTATATTTCCTATTAGTTTTGTTGTTTTAGATACGAAGGATGGCGTAGAGGATCCTTTGATCTTAGGATGACCTCTCCTAGCTATTATTAAAGTAATAATAAATGTGTATGATATGAAATTAATCCTAAGTGTGGGGAAAATGAAGTATAATTTAAGATATCCAAAGCTATGAGACACCCCTTGAAAATGATGAAACTTGTTTCTTTATAGATGTGATTGATAATGAGATTCTCATATTATACGGGAAATAATCACATAGCATCTTTTGGAGACTTGTATCATGTAAGGAGATGAAAAGGAGATCAATAGTTCTATTTCGTTAGAGCTTATAGAATATTTGGAGGCTAATGAGCCTATACATTGATGGTGAGTAAGGAGTCTAGCTAAAAGACTTAATAAAGAATCACTCTTTGGGAGGTAACCCAATGATTTGTATGTTTTTACCCTTGAGTAGATTTTAGGATCTTTGCCATAGTTTTAGCATGTTTTTGCTTAATGTTAGTTTTGTCACATATGCTTTAAGCTAAAAGTTGTTTTAACGTCATATATTTAGGTATATTTTGATGTTCTTTCATGATTTTCTTATCTGAGATAAGATTTGGTGGTATCACATTGTAACACTACATAAAATAATTAGAATTAAAACTATAGCTAGTGATGAGTCTAGGTTGATCCCACACAGAGAGTGCCTAAAGCTTTCATAATGAAAATAATCAGTGTTTAGGTTACAGGGGGTTTGGTTTGGTTTTCGAATAACAAAATAAAATGAATTTAAACTAACAAAAGCAAACCAAAGTAAATAATCAAAAAGTGATAAAAATGATTAATGAGTTAGGGCTCCAGTCTTTGGTTCAATCTTGGCCTATACACTAATAAGTATATTTCACTGTTTTTTAATTCTTATACCTCTTCTAGCAGGTATTAATCGTTGGTTAACAACAAGCTTTGTTAACCTCGATTTTACCTTAGGTCGTATTCAATTAAAACAAGCTCTTTAACTAAACCTAACCGTCAAACAACCTAGAACACGCTCTCTAGATTTAATCAGATAGTCGCATTATGAGTTAGGAAAACAGATTAATCAAGGAAACAACCATATAAACTCGAATCATTTAACTAAGGTCACATTATTCCTAATGATTTGACTTCATTAGTAGCTACTAATGAACTCAAAATATAGTGATTATGTATTGTACTAAAGATTATAGCAATGGGTTTACATAAAAACAATCCAATGAACACATTCAGATCATTCTTACACAATATAGATATTCCCAAATGTGTTTCAAAAAGAGAGAAAGAACAACAAATACAATTTAGATATGCCCAAATGTGTTCTTCGACGTTGATTTCACCTTTGGATCTGGTTGGGAAAGCTTAGCCCTCTATGGGTCTCCAAAATATGTATACTCTACCCCTCATTTTATTCCCGAAAGATTCATGCTCTTTTTTCCATCAAAATGTCCTATTTATACTAGAAATTAGGTTTCTAGCACAGCTAGTGATAGTTCACGACTGTGCATTTTGAGTCACGCCCTTAAATGTTGATACAAGGCTGTGACTTTTTTATTGCATCACATTTTCTTCATTTTATGTCATTTTCTTGTCTCCTCTTCGCTCTAATCCTTCTCCTTCTTGTTCATACAGATAATTAAGTATTAATCTCAAGAAGACAACTCATAAAATGTGCTTTCAACTCACTTTAACTCTTATGCTTTCAAATTGTACCTAAAAACAAATATGAACCAAAATGAGTTTCTTAAACATTTCATAACATTAATTATTAAATGTTATGGAATAAATGTACATATCATTTGGCTAAGTTTTACAAGCTATAAAAGCAACATAGTATCTGACACGAATTTTTGTTTTCCATCTTTTACTAAACATCCATACATGTCTTTAGAGAGTGAGCCAATAATTAAGGAAACTCAGTGACATATTAAATAGTAAGGATTATTGATGGCATTTAATAAGGCTAACTTTCTTTATTATCAAAGGAGTACTAGTTTTCCTAACTTAACACTTTCTCATTATTTTCTACTTTTTTTGTTCTTGTATATCATTACTTTAGGGATGGTGCATAACTCAAGTGCAAAGAGGGAATTAATTATTTATTTTTATCAATTTTATTATAATTATCTTAATAGAAAAATATTATGGAAACTTTAAACTATAAATTGATTGAGAAATTTCATTATAAATTTTGTTATTTTGCAATTTGATTTGCCTTATTAATTTTAGAAATGGATACTTGACTTGCACCATAATAATATGTTTATGTAATTTGAACATACAATTGAGTTAAATGTGAATTCTTTTTAAACATTTTCAGTATTGTTAAAGTTTTAAATTAAAAACTTTATTTACTATAAGTACACAGATCAAAGCTAATAGTATAAAAAGTATCATCTGTAATAGTCACCCAACAATTCTTGTAAAATTTAAACAATAAGATAAATAACTAAAATTTAAACTAAAACTAAAGAATTGATAATTAAACAATGAAGTAAGCACCAATGAATTGGTTGATTGATCAATGATGAAAACTAGGAATTACTTCAATCTTTATTTGTTTTCACTTCACCTTTTTGATTTAATGTTACTTAACCTTAGATATCCAATAATTATGATTATCCTCTCTGAAGACCTAATCCTAACTAAAATAGATAGAAATTGAATTATGAACTCTCAATCTATCAAAACTCTTCTTAACTATGCAATTGGATTTGAAATAATCTTTTAGGTAACTAATAAATAATCAAGATATCTCTTTAATTACCTATTAATTTAATGTTTATAGGTTTGTTGAGGTACTAGCTCTCACTTGCAACATAACAAATATGATCTAATCTAATATCTTGATTCAGATTGAATATAAAACAAATAAACATCATAAGCATAGTTCATTAAATCAAGAATGTAAAGTTTAAATAATAAATCAAGAGTAATTCCTAAAAAGAATTTAGCAATCCATAGATGTAACTATATATCCTAGTTAAGTCATCATTAATATGAAACAATAGCAAGGAAATAAAAGAAAGAGTAGAGAATGGATTCTGGATGTCTTCTCTTCTTTGCCTTACGCTAGAATTCTACAACTTGTACTCTTTAAGATGCTGTCTGATCTCTTCTTTTGTGTTTTCTAGCTATCTTTTTTGGATTTTTCTTCCTTTTTATACTCTTGAGCCTTTTGGGGTTCTTTTTAGGGTTTTCACACTTGTTTTTGTTCCAAAACTATCCTCAAAACATCAAAAATACAAAAACCTAACGACTTGAAAAAGCTAGAATTTGCATGATCACGCATCTTACGTAGTTATACATCCTCCTGTACCATGTATGATTGTGATAGAGGCTTCACTAAGCTTCTGATTGGCTACCTATATGAACATGCATAACGGATGATCGTGCCAGATCTTGTTCTCCAACTCTTCCATCTCTTTTTAAATTTTCCTGTCTCCACTCATCATTACACACATTGAATATCCCCTAAACCTTATAATTAAGATCACATTCTTGCGTTAATCAACAACAATTAAACAAAACACACAAAAACACTAGTAAGAACATAAATCTAAGTCCTAAACATATTATTATCACCTAAGAAACACTTAAAAACACACTCTAAAGCCCAAAAAACATATTATAATTTACACTTATCAACTTTGCCACACTTAAATCTTTATTTATCCCTATGCAAAACTAAAACCACAAAACAAACAAAACATAAAATATAAAACACACATAATCTCACAGTCATGCATCAATGCAATAATGGTACAATGGCATTAAATCTCATCAAATTAACTTAGCCACAAACATTAATCACTTAAAAATTTCCAACATACTAACTTATTCCATTCATAATCAAGTGCTTTTATTTAAATAAAAATATCAACCAAAATATTGACACCTTATTTATACATTATGGCACTTGTAAGCATGCACTCATTCTTATTTACCAATTAAAGAGGCAAGCTATCACTAAATACCCGCACATGGAATTTTTTGACATTTAACAAGAAGATCAATAGGTTCACTTTTATTGACAACATTATATTTTTATATTTTATTTTAGAATCACCTAGTCTTTTGAAGAGAAGGAAAACAACTTAGCATGAGTGTCCTTAGGTTACTCAACTAGGTTACATTTTATCAACTTAGTTGGAATGTCATTCTAGCCTTTTGATGCGAAGGAAAACATTTTATGATGAATGTCCCCAGTTAGTTAACTATATCAAAACTAACAGCTAGTTACCAACTCTATTCTTAACTTATTTTTTTTTTCAAAAAGGGCCAGCAGGGTAGGAAATTTGTTTAACACATTTATTCAACATCTTTTTAACCTACATTATTTCTTCCTATTCAATCACTCCTATGAAAGGATAATAATGATGCCTTCCAATTTAAAGGAATTTAATTATATGTGCATCCAAACAAGTGTAATAAAATTAAATAAAAAGTATAATATTCTAATCAACATGCATATTCACCTAAAAAACACTCAAAATACAAACTTCACAAGCTAATGTTTCTTCATAAATTAAATGATCATCTTCATTGATAATAAAAAACTAACACAATATAAATGCAAAGTCTCACATAAATGATATGCAATTATATATATGTCTCCCACACTTAAACAATACATGGAAAATGAAACATAACTAAAAAAACACACATAACAAGTATAACAAATAAAAATAAAAGGAATAAAATATGGTCAAGAATACTTATGGGGATTGTGGCGGTGATGGCGTTGGAACTTAGACACATTTCATGCCATGAACATCTGTCAATTGAACTTAATGGAAAATCATAAAAATAATATAGAAAATGCACACAAAATTAAAAAAATGTCTACAACATAACATGCAAATTTTAAGGTCACTATCTTGACCATTTCAACTTAATTTTTTAACCAACTCCACTTTTGGATATTCAGGTGCTATGCATTATCATATTGGGACTTATGCTTGTTATTTTTAAAATTTTCCATCCCATTGCTCTCATTATCTTTTTAATTGTCTCCACCACTCTCTTTTCTTATTCCCCATCATTTTTCAACTGTAGAATGTGTGGTTTCTAAATGAGGGTATCATGGGTACTTTTGTCCTTACTAATGATCCCTGTTTTAGTTTGTCACCCAACTCCTCCTCCTCTAGCTCTTTATCATCTTTCACATCTTCAACATCACCATCTTCTTTAAGGCTCTCCTCTTGGTCTTTTACACACTCATCAACTATATCAATCTTTATGCAAGAGTTTCCCTCCTTCGGATTCTTTAATATCTTGCTCATATGGAACTCAACTTGTTCATCACCAATCAGAAGAATAAGTTTCCCTTCATGAACATCCTCTAAAAATCTTCCTATATTCATAAATGTTCTACCAATAATTAATTCACAGTTTTGGCCCTCTTTAAAGTCTAACACCATGAAATCTAAAGGAATAATAAACTTATCCAACAACTCATGTGCAGCATCCATGGTCTTCCTCATTAATGAACCTTTAGCCACTTCATATATTGACTCCCTTAGGAATGTTAATTTTAGTTTGATTTTGGCCCGAGTTGACTGAGTCAAGGACAAGCCATGGGCCAATTACTTTTTTAAAATATATATTAAGGATGGGCCAGTCAGGCCTGGCTCGTTTGTGGCCCATCCGGCCACGGATTAGTTACGAGCTGACCAGTTCAGACTTATCGGGCCACAGGTTACCCAACCCGAGGATCGGTCCAGGAGCAGTAGGGCCCGACCTGGCCCATTAACATCCCTATACTCCCCTTCACTTTACTAGAAATTTATTATCTCCTTTATGATCCTTATAGTCTTTATTAAAAGGAAGTATTAGCAAATTGTTTTGTACTAGCTGCTCCCATATTGTCACGTTTTCTAGGTTGAGAGAATTCAGCTACACCTTTGCTCGATATTGAAGTGTGAATAGGAATAGCCTTATCTTGGATGCATCCTCCGATAACCCATTATATCTAAACATGTCACAAATATCTAAAAAGTTGGCCAAATGAGCATTAAGATCCTTATTGGCCAGTCCATAAAATTGGACATTAGTTTACAACATAGTGCCGATTTGATTTCAAAAGCGTTAGTCTGCACTGGTGGTCTCATTATTCTATATTAAATAGCATTAAAACCTAGCCTCATAAAGTTTATAAGGGTTATTTGTTGTTTTCGTTGATTCCTTTTCTTCACCATTGTTCCCTCTATTATTTCTTGGTGTTGCTTTTCAAATCTCCTTTTCTTACTTGGTGATGTCAACAATTTGCTTGATTATTAGTTTGCTTGAAATCCTTATAGATCTTGTGTTCATGCACCTATAATCACACAAGAAAAATTTTACAATCCTTGAATCAAAGTAAATTAAATTGAAATAGATGTTATAAAACAATCCCAAGTAACAATGCTAAAAACTTGTTGAAGTTTTAAATTAAAAATTTTTTTACTGCAGGTATACTGACTAGATCTTATAACATAAAAAATATCATCCCACGAGGATTATAATAGTCACCCAAAGATTCTTTTAAACTTTATTTAAGGTAAACAATAAGATAAATAACTCAAAAATAAACTAAAAACAAAGAATTGATAATTAAACAATGAAATAAGCATCAGTGAATTGGTTGATTAATCAATCATGAAAACTACGAATTACTTCTATCTTTATTTGTTTTCACTTCACTTTCTTGATTTGATATTACTTGGCCTTAGATATCCTATAATTATGATTACTCTCTCTCAAGATCTAATCAAGTTATCGCAATTAAAATAGATAAAAATTGACTTGTGGCTTCTTGATTTATCAAAACTCTTCCAAACTATATAATTGGTTTTGAAGCAATCCTATGGGTAACTAATAAACAATTAATATCTCTCTTCAATTGAATATTAATTTAATTTTTATAGGTTTATTGGTATACCAGCTCTTACTATGCAATACAACACAATTGATCCAATATAATCTTAAGATTTAAATTGAATATAAAGCAATAAACATAACAAGCATAATTCATTATATTAAGAATTTAAAGTTTAACAAATAAATCAAGACTAATTCTTAAAAGGAATTTAGCAATCTATAGATGTAACTATATATCCCAGTTGAGTCATCGTTAACATTCAACAACAATAAGGAAATAAAAGAAAAGAGCAAAGAATTGATTTTGGATGTCTTCTCTTCTTTGCCTTGAGCTAGAATTTTGCAACTTGTGTTCTTTAGGATGTTGCTCTTTGATCTTTTATTTTGTGTTTTCCGATTGTTTTTTTGGTGTTTTTCTCTTTCTTTCTGTACTTTAAGCCTTCCGTGGTTTTTTTGGTGTTTCATATGAAAATTTTGTGACCTAGAAAAGTTGGAATTTGCTTGATTATGCATATTGCACGATCACACATCCTCCTCCACCATCTCTCCATCACAATCATGCATGGGATGCACGATCATGTAGAGGCTTCACCAAGCTTCCTTTTTCCCTCCTGTATGATCATACATCATGCATGATCATACATCACGCATGATTGTGCCAAATCTTGTTCTCCAGCTTATTCTTCATCTTTTCTTTAATTTTCTTGTCTCCACTCATCATCAAACATGTTAAACATCCCTTAAATCATACAATTAAGATCACATTCTTCCTTAATCAACAAAAAACAAACAAAACATACAAAAAGACTAATAAGAACACAAATCCTAAGTCCTAAAAACATGATTATCACCTAACAAAACACTTTAAATCATCTATAATTTACACCTATGAAGTATCCCACTGAAAAAATAAAAAATATGAATAAGTGAGCATTAAATAAATTCACTTTACTGGCTTTAAACCAATTAAAAAGGTTGAAGTAAAAGAGTGGTGCTAGTAGCCATTTGAAATGGTGACCTAGTTGATTAACCAAGAGTATTTATGATAAGGTATTTACGTTCACACCAAAAGGTTAAGTGACTTTTCACAAAAGCATCTAAATGCTCTTGTCTTATGTTAAAGTCACTATATTGCTTTTCTTTCAACAAAGGTTATGAATGTTTAAAATTTTAGGCATCTTTCTCATAAAGATTCAATTTATTCATTAGGTTGAATTTTTTTAATAAAGTTAAAGTTTGAAGGATTATAGAGTTGAATTAAATTCATTTATGACTTGATGTGAGTAAATAAATTCTTAAAAAATTAACTTTACAATTGAATGACTAATGAAAAGTCTTGATTGATTCGATTAATTTATTAAATTTATTTTTGTAGTTTCCTCCTATTAAGGTTAAAAGAGATGAAATTGATTTGCCTAAAGATAGGCAAATACTTAAGTATGGGGAATTTGGTAAATTCTAATTATTTTATATTTTAGCATGATTTTAAGAGCGTTATGCTTATATTTAGATGCTTTTTATTAGGTTTAGTACTAAATATCAATTAAATTCTTTACAAGCCTTGAATATAAAAGAAATGAATTTAGGCAAGTTAGAGTCAAATTGGAGAAGTGTTAACAAGATTTTTTAGGAACACTAGCTAAACATAAACACAAGTCAAATGCATGATTTAGGGTTTAACTATCAAATTCTAAGCTAACACGAGAGTGACACAGACCCATATGGTTCTCACATTGGTGATTATTTTAATGACAATTCTAAGGTTTTGTATTTAAAAGATTAGATAGGGATAAGGAATTAAAGCAATAATAAGGAGTCAAACTATAACATTTTTGGATAGGAAAAGGAGCAACTTTGGAGGTACAAGGGGCGATTCCATCAAGATTCAATTACAAAAATTTAAGATTTTAAGATCTATAAGAATGATTTCTTCTATCTTGTTTTCTTTATTGACCCTTGAAACCTCAAATCCAATATATTGGATTAATATAGACCAATTAGCTGTAATTTCCTCTATAAAATCATCTTTAGGATTTTGATATCAAGATTGAAGCTATTGTTTGAGTCTCAAATCAATGATACGTAAGGAGACTTTTTGAGGATAGATTTATAAGTGATAATGTGTTTATTGCTCAAAAATTGTCCAAAGGATATTCAAGGAGAAATTCCACTAAAAGTTGTGCCATTAAAGTGCATTTCTACAAAGAATATGACTCTATAAGTTGGGAATATATTATAAACTCCTACAAGTTATTGGATTCCTAAGAATATTTAGGAAATGGATTAAAAATACATTGAAACAACTTGCTTTAGTGTGTTATTAAATGGTAAACCAATTGGAATCTTCACAGGGGCAAGGGACTTTGACAGGGGAATCCATTATCATCTTTTCTTATCATATATATAGAAACATTGAATCATTTAGTAAGGAACAATATTTCTAAGGATCCTAACTTTAAGTTCCAAAATAAATGTAGGAAGCTGGAGTTCATTTTCTTGTTTTTTTATTGATGATATAATTATCTTCTCTGAGGAACGTGGCCAATAAGTAATCAACTTGATGACTTTCGATCAAAATTTCAAGGTATATCAAGATTGACCATTAACTTCCACAAGAGTCAGATGTTCCTATCAGCTAGTGCAAACCCAAGAGCTAGTTGGCTTTCTAAAATTGCTAAAATTTAATTCAAGCAACCTCCATTCTTACATGTTGGATTGCCTATCTCAACAAGGAAGATAAACTATAGAGAGTATATAACATTGCTAGAAAAAATCTAGAAAAGAGTAGATAATTAGAAAAAAAACATTATCATATGCAAAGAGGTAATTCTGATCAAAGTTGTACTAAACTTAATGCACACTCACCTGATTTCTTATCTCTTGCTTGCCAAAAAGATATCTAAAACTATTTAGAGAGAATTTATAAGCTTTATTTGGTTAGGAACTTATAATAGGAATTACAAAGAAAAAGCAGCATGGAATGAAGTTTTCAAGCCAAAGTGTGAATGAGGGCTAGGAATCACCTCAATACACTTTAGTAACAAGGATTTATTGCTAAGAGATAATGGAGACTTATGGTGAATAAGTAGTAATTGTGGGATAAATGGGTACATACATACATCTTAAAAGGAAAAAGTATATGGAAATACAAAGCTAGGACATCCACATCCTTGTTTATGTCTCAGCTATTCAATTTATGTGAAAGTGTATCAAATAACTTTAAATGCAAGGTGGGAAATAAAGAATTGGCATCATTATGCTTTGATAACTGGGGAGACAAACCTTTTGGTTAATTTACACCTCATACCTATATTATTAGAAAGTTTCCTTATTAATTCCAAAGTCAAAGTATAGATGAATGGGAAGTAATGGAATGATTTCCCCATAGAAGTGGCCCTAGCTCCGCCAAGATATAGACCTACACAAGATAATGAAGATTAGTATATTTTGGTTCAACATTCCTTTAGTGTCTTTAGCAATAACTCTTATAGTGAAATAATTATAATAAGATGAGAAAGATTTGAAGGAGTAAAGGAGATACATAATAAGGATGTGCCATCGAAAGTAGCTTTCTTATTATGGTTAGTTACAAAGAGGAAAATTAGAATAATGGATAAGTTAAGATATATGAACATGGTGACTATATGCTTCATGTGTAAAGAACAACCAAAAACTCAAGACCATATTTCTTTGAACAAATATTTTCTAAGGAAATATTGGAGAGCTTAACGAATAGATTCGAAATAGCTAACAATAGAAGAAACTTTCTAAAAGCATTAACTTAGATGGCAACAGATAGATCCATAACTAGAAAAACAAAAGCAGTGATCTTGACAATTGTGGGATGTTGTACATATAACATATAGAAAGAGAGAAATGCCATATGTTTTGGAGCGATAGAGAAACTTATTAACTAGATGTTGAAGAAAATATAAATTAGGGTTATAAAAATATTATTTAGTAAAAGGGACAATAGGTGCTATAGCACAATAATAATAGAAACATGAAGTATTAATATTGATTCTTAGTAGGGTAGGGGAGGAAATAAAAGAGGTTGAATCTTATAAACAGGGAAGTACCTTAGTATTAGCATTGTAGTAAAAATTCTACGAAATCTTAGGATGACAAACCCAATTGTGTTGCATTTTGAACAAACCAAAAATTAAAACCTAAATCTTTACCACTAAACTTGTAATAGTGTTGAGAAATGAAAGTATCCATAGAGAGAGTGAGATAATTTTTTATCTTGAGCTAATTAGCTTAATAGGATAAAGGGTTTAGATGAATATAATTAATGTAATTAAATAAAATTAAATTTAAAAAATTAAAATTAACAAATCAAATTTGCAAAGATTAATTAATAGATTAAATCCTATTTATTAGTTCAATCTCAACCCTGATATGAACATGCATAATCAAGTGCAATGTTTTTTCATCCCTCTTTTTGAAATTATTAACTATGGATTAACAACAAGCTCTGTTAATCCTAATTTTCTCTTAGATTGTAACTAATCAAAATAAGTTCTTTAATTATAATTTAAAATAGGCTCTCTAGATTTAATGCAACAACATCATTAATAATTAGGAAAATACACAAGTTTGGATTATTTAACTTATGATATGTTATACCTATTGATGCAAAATCATTATTCTGCTACTTATAAATTAGATTGATAATAATTATGAATTGTAATCATACATCTGGTAGTAAATGTATACATGAATGATTTAACATGCCTTATTTACATCATTCATACATAAATCATGAACTTTATACTCAAAATAACACAATAAATTTTAAAAGAGAGATGAGAACAATATTATTGGAATTAATTAATGTATAAACATGTTATTAGGCTTCGATATCCCTTGAAATGGAAGGAAGTGAATCAGTCACTCATACCTCTTCAAAGAACATGTCTAAAGAGAAGAATAGGTATGAATAGATGTCCCTCTTTTATATCTCCATTTAATTGGCCTCCGTAGTTGCCTTTTATACTTTATAATTAGGGTTTTATAGTGGAAATGGTCAACACAAGTTCATATAGGTGACTGTGTCCCTTTACCTTGCTTCAATTCTTTGAAAATCACGAAGACAGATGATTATAAAGAGTTACATAGGTAAAGTACACGACTATGTACATGAATAATATAGGCGTGTACATATTCACACTTGCAAAACAATGTCGTCATATTTATACATATTTATAGTGACTTACATGGTCCCTTACACGATTATATAAGTGACTTACATGAGCATGTTCCTCTAAAATTACTCCAATTCTTCCATTTTTGTCTTAATTTCTCCCTAATTCATCTCTTTTTGATCTATGAAGGAAAATAAAACCGAACAATAGTAAAACTACCAAAAACTGCAAAGTTAGGTTGTTTTGGTTCTTTTTCATAGAACTTGATCCTAAATAAAAAAATATGAACCAAAATAAGTATCTTAGATACAAAATAAACATTAATCATTAATGATTAGGGGATAAATAAATAATCAATTAATCACTAATCAGATTGTAACAAGTGCTATACTATCTTGATTACACAGTGAGTGGTCTTTATAACAACCTTT
The DNA here is from genome assembly GCA_026874005.2 of Erythroxylum coriaceum. Classification (NCBI taxonomy): domain Eukaryota; kingdom Viridiplantae; phylum Streptophyta; class Magnoliopsida; order Malpighiales; family Erythroxylaceae; genus Erythroxylum; species Erythroxylum coriaceum. The sequence goes on along the minus strand of JANQAP020212880.1, from coordinate 3,114 downwards.
TATTATGAAAGTTTGTACCTTCAATTCTTTTTTAAAAAACCTCTTTTACTAATATGATATTTTTGGGGACATATGACACTTTACATGGACAAATATTTCATAAGGAAATTATTATAAATTAGCAATCATACAAATGGTATGTGTCAAATAAGTTAATTTATCATATTTATATGTGATAACTTATATCAACATATTATAATTCTACAGTTTATATTATTTGGAGAGAAAGGAATCAGAGATTGTTTAATAAGGCTAATATAGATAAGGATTTTTAATTCACAAGCTACATTATTAGAGAAGAGAAACTCTGGTAGCCCATCATATTGCAAAACAATTGAGCTTCTTTTCTGGAAGACAATGGAATCTTTAAATTCCTATTTTTCCTAAGGATATTTGTAAGAGTAATGTATTTCATTTTACCTTTTTTTAAAAAGGAAATTGAATTAACAAATAAAGGTTAAGATACAATATATTTGATCATGTCCAACTATTACAAAACAAAATAATCATAAAGTCATAAACTAACTAGATTTGACAAATTAGCAAATATGATAAAATAGGAGGGACTATTAGATTTTCCACGTTATTCTACTTTATAAGCTGATGTAAGAGTTATTTATTTAAGCAATAATATGGTTCCTAAGTAATGATATGCTTCACATATAGCTTAACTCTCCAACTAATGATTTCTGACCATAAGTTAGGAGGTTGACATAAGTGAAAGTTGAATTGTGAGATTACAAAAATATTTACTAAACCAACATTGGAAGAACAAATTATCAATATTTTCAACTGAAGATTTACATAAACAACACCAATTAATGAAGTATTTGTAATGAGTTATCTTATCCAGGGTTATCAGCCTGTTCCTGATTGTCAGCCATGTAATGAAGGATTTGTAAGGTGAATTATGTTTGGACCAAATCATCTTGCACTAAGAAACTTGTAGGTTGAAGCCTCTGAATAAATTCCATTCAGATGGATATGTAAATTTTCCTAAAGATATTGGTAGCCATTTCAACTCATCCTATACAGAGGAATCAAGCACAATAGAAGACAGAAATGAGGTTACTGCTAGTGAGTAATTTGACAGTGAGCCATTTAAGAGATCCAATGCATTTGCAACTTTGATGCTAGTGTGTAGATTGATGGAAAAGAAGTTCGAATCTAATATTAAGGACAGAGGACCAAATGGAAGTATCATGCCATAAGTATGTGAATTTACCATCATGAACTATATGTTTACAGTGACTTTTAATCACTTCTCTGAATTTAAACAAATTTCTAAAAACAGTATAAGAGTTGGAAGATTGTTTGATATTCCACAAACATTGATCCTTGATGAAGTAAGTATGGATCCATTTAACCCACAGTGAGCTTTTATTAATAAATAATCTCCAAAGTTTCTTGGTAAGAAGAATTAAGCAAAGAAGTTTGATGGATAGAATGCCTAGATCATCACAACTTCTACGTAAACAAAATTTTGACCATTTTACTTTAAAACTTCCACTACCTTTAGATTTCCATAGGAAATTCTTGAATAGTTTCTCAGTCTCCTTAATGACTACATAAGGAAAAATGATATGCGAGGCCCAATAATGAGACAAAGATATCAAAATAGAATTGATCAATTAACATATACCTGTAAAAGATAGAGTTTTGGAGCACCGACTTTTAATCCTGTTTTTAATGCTACTAAGAGGGGGCTCGAAATTGATAAAAGTTGGTTTTTTGGAAGAGATAGGAACACGAAGGTATGTAATAGGAAGTTGAGCAATTTTGAAGCTAGTGATATCAGATACCCTTATGGCCAAATAAGAAGCACTAGTTGAGAGATAATGCTAGTTTTTCAGAGTTTATGGATAAATCAAATAAGGAAGTGAACATATTGCATACCTTGGAGATAAGAGTGATGGATTTAATATTAGCTTTGGTAAAGATAAAAATTTTATTAGCAAAACTAAAGCTGATTATATTGAGTTTCTTACATTTTACATGGAATTTAAAGATGGAGTTCCTTAAAGTAGTTCTTTTAATCAACCTGGAAAGTGTTTCAGAAATCAGTGTAAACAGGTAGGGTGAAATAGGATCACCTTGCCTGATACCTTAGTAGCTTGAATAGGAGGAGAAGCTTGACCATTCACCAAAATTTTGTAAGGCATAGTTGAGATATATTGATGAATCCAATTAATGAAGATATAAGGAAATCCAAAAGCTTTTCGCAAATTGAGGATGTAATTCCAATCTATCGAGTCATAGGCCTTTTGAAAATCGAACTTAATTGCACAATTCTTACTAGTATTTCTCCTATTGTAATGTTTTAAAAGTTCTTATGCAATTGCTATGTTATCTCTAATGTTCCTATTAGGAATATAAGCATATTGAGAGACATATACCAGTCCTGGTAATACTCTTTTGAGCCTTTCTACTATTATTTTGGAGATGAACTTATAAATGGATGTGTAATAAGAGATTTGGTTGAAAGTCATTAAGGGATTGATGATCTTTCCTTTTGGGAACTAATGTAATAAAAGTTCTGTTAAGCTTCTTTAGTATTACCAACGATAAGGAGGAATGTCGTATTTGGTTTTGTGCAACGTTTCTGTTTCGTAGATAAAAGTTTTTCCCATAAAATTTTATTCGTAGGTATTTATGTTTAGTGACGATTTCATTTTGGTATCAGAATCCTTTTAGCTAGTAAGTTTTTATTGTAGGGAAATGTTTTTAGAGACGTTTTTATAAATGTAGGTAAAAACTTTTTGTGACTAATTGGACTTTGGTTGGTAATAGGATTTTGTGACGATTGTGTTTTGGTAATAAAAAAGTTTTAGTTACGAAAACATGGTTGTAGCAAAACTTTATTACCGACGTTATTTACATGTAGTTAATTAGTTTTTGTGATGAATTGTATTTGGTAGCTAATAGTATTTAGTGGCAAAATTTAACTTTTAATTTAATAATTATTATAATTATTAAAAACGAATTTATTTTAATTTATTACAATTTTAAGACTTTTTGAAATATTTAAATTTTTTCTTTATAATTAATGTTAGTGACATATTTTGTAAATAATAATAAATTGAAATAAAATAAACATATAAAATGAAATGCATT
>JANQAP020212390.1:0-19579 GCA_026874005.2 Erythroxylum coriaceum | reverse complement strand
GCTATTACACTTCCAAACATGAAACATCATCTATACTACTCCCTTTTTAGTTCCAGAACTCCAAACAACTCAAAAAGTCAGAACTCACAGAAATACCAAAATCGTAGACCACTACTCATGCTCACATGTTATTTCTGCATTTTCTTTCTTCTGTATTTGCTTTTCAATTTTAACCAACATCTAGAAACCTTATATCTATTCTCTACACTGTGAATCCCTTTTTATGCAGATAAGTATATCCAACATGCATATGCTTATTTATATAGTGGAATCAATCACTTACTTGTTTAACAACTGCTCTAACACTAATATGGCAGTCAACACCACAAAAAGCTGATAAATTGTTGTTCGGTGATGAAAGTCATGGAAGAGAATCGCAATATGGAAGGTTTCAGTGAAGAATGGAAACTATAGTGGATTCTCTCTAACTTAGACAATATAATACGTGGGCACATTGCATGTCCCCCACGTGTACCATTTATCTCCACTGATTTACCATATGTCAAAATTACAATTAGCCATATGTAATTATACTAACCCGGAATTGCCAATGAAAGCATGTACAATCTTATGAATGTGCCAAATCAATATGTAAGTCACAAATGCTTATGTCTAACGTGCATGTATCTTAAGTCACATAAATATCTCATGCATAACTATTCTAGCCAAATAGGTAACAGGATGTTACATTATTGCGTGCCATCATATAAAGAAATTTAGAGAATTGGGAGGCATGTTTGCCTTACTTTGAATTTTCTTACAATAGGAGTGTCCATTAGGTAACAAACTACTCTCCTTTTAAAGTTATGTATGGGTTTAATCCATTAACGACATCAGATTTGATACCAATAACAATTAAGGAAAGGGTTAGTTTGGATGGAAAGAGGAAGGCAGATTTGATCAAAGCATTGCATGAGAAGGTAAGACTGAATATTGAGAAAAGGACCAAGCAATATGAAACTCAATATAAAAAGGGATGAAAGAAAGTGGTATATAAACATGGTGATTGGGTTTGGGTTCATTTGTACAAGGAAAGATTTCCACTATAAAAAAAACCAAAGTTGCATCCTAGAGGAGATGACCCATGTCAAGTGCTTGCAAAGATTAATGACAATGCCTACAAATTGGATCTTCCAAGTGAATATGGTAATGTAATTGTTACTTTTAATGTTGTTGATTTATCTCTCTTGATGCAGGTGATGGTTCGAGGACGAATACTTTTGAAGAGTGGGGGAATGATGAGAACCAAGCTAGTTTAAGCAAAGCTTTAAAGGATTTATTGAGCATTCAAAGAGGCCTAATTACAAGAGCTAGAGCCAGGAAAATAAAGGAAGTTATAAATGGGCTAATTGAAAGGATATAGACTAAACAAACTCTTATTAGCTTGGAAAGTATTCAATAAATCTAATCCAAGCTGAGCCAAGAAGCCTAACAAGTGTCTAAGTTATTCCAATCTTTTCCAAGCATTCTAAGACATGTTCAAACAAACCAAGATTCATAGGAGACATTAAAAAATGTGTGCAAGTTGTCTAAACAAATTATGAGTGATTTCTACCTTAATTAGCTCAATCAAATAATGATTCTGGTCAAATTATTCAATTAGGATGATTTCTTACCTTAATTAGCTCCTAACTAATGCCTATATAAATGCAAGTATTGTATTGTTCAAGTCACTACAAAAACAAATTCAGAATTCATTGAATAAGGTTAATTTATCTTTCGTTATTTTAGGAACTTGTGAACTTATTAAGATTATTATCTTGCAGCATTCAAAACCTATCATATACCTTTCGTTCTTGTCTTATATATACATTGGGTAAAGGTTTTTTGGTCCTAAAACTTGCTTTAGCTTTCTTGGACTCATTGCTTCCAATTGTGCAATTGTTGGGTTTCAAGGTTCATCCTTTGAGGTTCACATCACTTATTTATCGTGTATTGAGCATATTCCGTCTAATAATATGTAGAAAAGTGATTAATCTAGGCAATGCTTCTTGAATAGCCTCTTTTCTAGCTCACCATGATTAACCTTTACAAAGTTATCTTCATATGTTTGGTCTTTTCCTTAATCATTGGACCTTCAATTCTTTATAAAATGATCATAAGAATGGTTGGAAGTTAGTATTGGTGCAAGCTTCCAACATTTCTTTCCTCCTAGAAAGTTTCATCTTTAAATCACCTATATCATAAAAAGATAAATCAACATTAAAATTAGCACTCATATTACCACAATTGCTTGGAAAAATCTAGTTTTTGGGCATTTTAATTGATCTTCTCTAACAAGTAAAAAGATCCATCTCCCCTAAGCTACAAGTTAGACTTCCTTCTAGCATGAAACCTCTCCTTACGTATATAAAATAAAACCCATTCTCCATCTCTAAAACAACCTTGATATGCCCATTATTAGCTTGCCTGGCGTATTGTTCTATCATTCTCTCTAAGTTCGCATGAATCTTTGCTTCCATTTCCCTAATAAAATCTGCCTTATAATTTCCATTTGAATTGGTTTGTTTTTTAGTAGGCAAAGGTAAATAGTTAAAATTTTAAGTTTATAAACAATTTCAAAAGGAGAACAAGAGGTAGTAGAATAAGCTAACATGCAAAAAAAAATTCCTATTGTTTTAAGACTTTTTTTAGTGATAGCACATAAAAAAATAGTAAGTATCCTATTAAAAATTTCACATTATCCATCCATTCAAGGATGCACACAATAGAAACTAAGAGTTTAGTTCCTAACTTATTCCACAAAGTACACAAAAAATGATTTAAGAACTTGACATCTCTATCACTTATTGTTATCTTAAGCAACCCATGCAAATGTACTATTTCCTTAAATAAAAAATTAGTAATATATGTTGCATCATCCATTTTAGAACATGCAATAAAATGCACGATCTTACTAAAAATATCAACAATAACAAATATGATATCCTTACCACTTTGAATCTTAGGCAAACATAATAAAAATTCCATATATATGTCAATACAAGGCTAAATAGGTATAGGTACAGGTATATACTAACCAGGCAACATTACTTTGTACTTTGCTTGCTTACATATTATACACTTATCATAAATAGATTGCACATCATATTTCATATTAAGCTAATAAAATGTTTATGCAACATATCCAAAAGTCTTTTACCTACAAAAACGTCCCATTAAGCCATCTTTATGAGTCTCTCTAACTAGTAATATATGGAAAGAATGTATAAGAATACACAATTTTCCTTTGTTAAATAAAAAGATATCATGTCTATAACTCTCACCATATGTACACTTAGAAAATGCATTCCACACTTGGTTGAAATCATCATCATTAACATAGAGATCTTTAATAAACTCAAAGCCAATTAACTTAGTTTGCAATAGAGTAAGTAATATGTACCTGCTAGATAATGTATCAGTTACGATGTTTTCCCTTCCATTTTTGTACTTATTCAAATATCAAAAATGTGTCAATCAAATCTAACATTTGGCATATCTCTTATTAAGGTTACCTTAGGATTTAAAAAACTTCAAGCTCTCCCTTGTAAATCCCTTTCATGCTAACTAGTTCGCTTGCCTTTGAATCTCTTTTGTCTCCTCAGGATTGGTTCTATAGGTTGGTATATTAGGAATTGTTGAACTGGGAATGAATTCTACTTAGTGTTCTATAACTCTTAAAGGAGGTAAAGCATGTGATATTTCCTTAGAAAATAAATATGAAAATTCTTGTAATAGAGAAATAAACAAATTGTTAGTTGAAAAACCAACATCCTTGTATGAAAGTATAAATAGTTTTTACCTTACTATTATAGAACTTTAAATCTAATTACAACTAACAAAAGCACTAACTCTTTTACTTTTCTCTCCATCTTATAATCCATAACCTGTATTATTTCTTTTCAATTTTCCACACATTCTCCCTTGTTCTATTACTCTTTTCTTTTTCTTGAGTGCTCAATTATTTTTCTCTCATCTTTCACTCTTTAGCTATCCTAATAGAATCCTTATATGCTTCCTATGGTTTCAAAGGTGCTAGCACAATATTTTGGTTATTCACTTCAAAGGAATATCTATTCTGGTACCCATCATGAGTGACCTTCCTATCAAACTGCCACAAATGTCCCAAGAGTATATGACAAGCATGCATTGACTGCTATATCACAAAGAACCTTATCCTTGTAGTTGCCAATAGAGGATGCTACTAACACCTGCTTTGTCACCTTAATTTCTCCACATTCATTCAGGTATTTTAGCTTATATGGAGGGTGCTTTAATATAGCCAAATTTATCCTTTCCACTAACAACATTTGTAAAACTACCACCACCAATAATCTTGATGCATACCTCATTCTTCACATAGCAACTAGTATGAAAGATGTGCTCACGTAACATGAAATAGAAGTTTATTGAATTTTGGTTTTACCTTTAGAAGCAATAACCAAATCCTTTGCCTTAACATCTTCTCCAGGTTTTAAAGTTGTGTTTTTGTCCTTACAATTTGACTTATATGAGAAGCTATAAGTTGAACCATGTTTAGAAACACCCTAAGACTTCAATTGCCTTTCCACCTTGATAGCATTATATAACAAATCCTCCATCTCTGCATAATGTTGTAGTTCCACCACATTAGCTATCTCTTTATTCAAATCACTAATGAATCTAGCTATAGTTGCCCCACAATCCTCCTTTACATTAGCCCTAATCATGATTATCTCCTACTCCTTACAATAATCATATACTTTCACAAAACCTTGAGCCAACGCTTACAACTTTGTACATGCCCTTATAATAATGACTAGGTGTGAACTATTATGCATCAATATATTAATCTCTTCCCATGACCAAATAGGCCTCTTACCATTCCTATACCTATTAATCACAAACTAGTCCTACCAAATACTAGCATAATCTATAAATTTAACCATTGATAGTTAACTTTCTTTCCTTAGAGTAATTATGACAATCAAACAAATGTTTTACCTTCATCCACCACTTTAAATATATTTCAAGATCACTCTTCACTCAAAAGGTAGGGATTTTTATCTCAATATTACCCAAGTTGTTATCTCGTTTTGAACCAATGCTTTTTGCCTTCAAAGAACTAGTCTCATCATAATCAGAATCCCCTTCTTTCTCCTTCTCAAATGTGTGTTTCCTAGAGAATTTATGGATGGGAACTCTAAACTATCCCATCTTATGCTTAGAACCTTAAATCAATCATGGATTTCCTTCATGATTAACTTGATATTGAGGTATGCATTATATCCACCACCAATCATGTTTAAATCTACAAAGAAATTATTAGTAAAAAAAGTTTGCTCCCCCTTACATGTATACACTCATGATTATGTCACTTCATCACTCATGTTTTACTAAATTTTGGCTTTTCTCATTGTTGTTCTCACTATTCTTGCCTTTTAGCACTCAATTTCCCATTATAACCCTTTAGGAAGAAATCTGTCAATGGTCCTGCCAAAATAACAAGCAATAATGGGATGTGTAACTTTGGTTGATGAAAATTGTTATTAAAAAGAAAGAATAAAAGAAGCAAAATCAATAAGAAAGTAACAGGGATGAATTGACATAAGAATAGGTTAATAAAAACAAGAAGGTAACAAGGATGAAAAGAAAACTAAGAATCTTTTTTAAATTAGAAAAGGATTAAATTTTAGGTTTTGATGTGCATTTTTTATTTATTTTTTCTTTTCTTTTCTCTATATTTTTTCATTTCTTGATTTACGTATATACGATGCAAAATAAATCAAAAATATAAGAGAAATGAGAATAAAAAAACATTGATTGAGAAAGAATGCAAAAAGTCAATGTCGAGGATAGAAAGACTTAGATAGATAAATGAAGAAAAACACAATCACAAATAAGAAGAAAGGAAATAAACATTTAGAGGATAGATGGGACCTAATTTCAAGAGCCAAAGCTCTAATACTAAATAATGGAACCTTAGGATGAAAACAATTTAAAACTAGAATCATAAGAACTTAAAACCCTATGATTATTTTTAGATAAAGTAATCAAACTTAACTGTAACCAAACCTACTAATTAGAACCAAAGCTATATAAATTTTGATCTCCACTAGTTGTCTCGATAAGATTATATTAAGTTTTATTAAAGAACTAAGAAGAAATTCTCAAAGAGTGAAGAAAACTCTCAAACTGATTTTTTATTTAAGATGTACAAATTACATCAATAAGGTAGCCTTCTATATACTTAAATCCCTAAGAATTAGAATCTTAAAAGGAAAAGAAAACTAGTCCTAAAGAACATTCCTTAACATTCCTTATTAAGTGTAATAAGGATTCAAACATTAATTACTAATACTACTTTAACTAGGACTATATGAATCTTATTTCAATTCATATCCTTAATATCATAAGGAATCCTAACCAGAATAGAAATTTAAGGAATCCTAATCATGTTAGAAATTTAAGGAATCCTAACATGAAAAAAGTACTAACATGGTTTGGGCTTTATAATTAATTTATAGTCTCATTACAATAAAACATATTAACTAATAACACAAAGCAAATTAAAGAACTTAAATACATCTTGATTATGCAAATTGAGTCTTATTGAACTCAAAACAAGTGAACTGGGTTTTTAGAAATTGTTTCTAAGCAATGTTCTTCATGTATTAAGCATATTTCATCTTTATCTTTCTAATACGATTCATCAAATGGAATAAGCTATTTCAAATACTTTTAAAAAATCTATTGCATATTTTAAGTAGGCCTCTTCCAAAGGCATGAACATGAAAATTTAAAGAAGGTTTTAATGGGCTCATTCAAGACATATGGACTAAACAAAGTCCTCTTACCTTTATAAATATTAATAATGACATTAGCAATAGTCAAGGAGCCATTAATGAAATTGAACTAGAAGATGCATTTGTTAAAGACTTTTTGGCTAAAAACAATAAAGATTAAGTGGCTTGCGTTAGCTCATTTAGGCTTAATTTCAATTATTTTGAGTTCTATATGATATTTTAAGTAATATTAGAATATGTTAGTTAGGTTTGACATTTCATTTTCCTAGAATTATTAAGTTTATCCATTTTAAGATTAACCTGTTTGTATGAAAATTTTAGATATCTCTTTAACTTTTGAAAAAAGCACTATACACTACTCCTGGAATTTCAGTTTAGTTTTAAATTCATGTATATAACTTTATGAATCTCTTATCTTTAGGGAAAGACACTATATTTTACTATAGGACTTCCTCGTTTTGGTAGAAATTCACATATATACCCTAGGTATGTCTTCATATTGGAAAATACCACATATATTACTTTAAGACTTCCAAGTTTTATATTAAAATTTTGGATTTCCCTGTAGATATCTCTTTATTTTCAAAAAGGAAAACCATATAAACTACTAGAGATTTTTCCAATTAAATTTTAAATTATTGGATATCCCTTCAGGTATCTCTTCATTTTAAAAATAAACTATATTAAATCTTTAACTTTCTAGTTTAGCTCAAAACGCCTAGATATGTTTCCAAGTACTTGTTCATTTATGAAGAACCCTATATACCACTTAAGGACATTTTTGCATATCCCTTTAGCTTTCAATTTATATAGGTAAAAATCTTATGTGCCACTACATATCTTCTCAGTTGGACAAAATTTTCTTAATATACCCTTAGGCATTTCTTAATATTGGGAAGAACTTTGTATACCACTCTAGTATTTTCTTTTTGAATTGAATTCCTTTATATCCCTCTAGATATCTCTTCATTTTGGTAAAAATTTCTATAAACTAGTCTTGAACTTTAGGAATCTCTTTATGTTAGGAAATGATACTTACGTCTATTCTATATAAGCTAAAAAGAATAGGAGGTTTTTGTGAATGGTAGTTGCATAGCTCAACAGGCTCATTTCTATATCCTCTTTAAGATAAGGGAAGTTTTAATATCAAAAACTAAACATTTTTAATTTGATGCAATCCTTACTAACCATTAAAACTTATAAATTTTTCTTTTATTATTTTGGTTCTATTTTTATGTGAAGCTGAAAGAAATATTGATGACCTACATCTTAATGTATGGGGCACAAATCTTATTATAATCTAAATTTTCTTCTAGGCTTCCTTCCTCATTCACCACTTAGAGGCCATCCTCAAGGAGATTAAGAAGCTACTTCAAATATTCAATATTCAATGAATCACTTACTTCTAGCACTACATAATTATAAAGAGGATCCACTACTTTAATTATATATCGACCATCCTGCCTCTCTCTCTTAAGGAATCAACAACAGGCAACTCCTATGCTAATATAATATAAGTCTCATCCATTCCAAATAGAGCTTCAAGGAAGCCAATTACATAGTTAAGGAGAAGGCAAATCTTGAGCAAAGGAGGAAAGCAACCAAAGAATAATCTACTAAAGAGGCTTACTATTAGGAATAAGACTATAATCCTAAATTTCATCAAATGTTTTTTGAATGTTTTTTACCTAACTCTCAAGAAGAGAATGGATAAGTTAGGGATTCTTCTAGACTCTACCAACACTATTTCAAGGCCTTCCCCAAAAATAGGATACAGAAAAAAACGAAATCCAAAATTAAGAAGAGAAGGAAAAAAATTTATAGTAAACATGTTTATCATATTGATCACTAGTTTTTTTTATCTTACATTATTCTTACTATAGTAAGTTTGAACATTAGTTTTCTAGTTTGTCTCCTTACTGTACTAAGTCTATCTTTTATCATTTTTTATTATTTTTTTAGCCTTTTGTTCCTCTTTGTTTTAGTTTTTATACTTTTTTTTGGGTTCCTCTAGATACACCAATAGTTTTCCTCTTTTGTTAGCTAATTGTGCTTAAAAGACTTAATGGGTTCCAACATACATGTAAATTCTCTTATTCGTTACATTAATTTTTTTACTTGCTTTTTAGAAAAAGAAACTATATTCAACTTTAGGACTACCTAATTTAGCTTTAAGTTTATATACATACCTCCAGGTATCATTTCATTTTTAGAAAAACCTTACATATCCCTATCGAACTTCCATATTTATTTTTATATTTTAGCATATCCCTCTAAGTGTCTTTTTATTTTGCGAAAAGACACTATATTCAAATCTAAAACATCTTACTTTAGTTCAAAATTTCTACATATCCCTTTAACTACTTTTATATATTGGAAAAAGCCTTATATACCACTCTAAGACTTCCAATTTTATTTTTAAAATTAAGAATATCCCTTTATGTATCTCTTTATTTTTTTCAAAAGACACTATGTTCCACTCTGGGACGTGCCTATTTAGCTTGAAATGGATAGGCATCCATCTAGGTATCTCTTTATAGTGAAAAAGAAAATGTTATATAACACTTTATAACTCCCCTATTTTTGTATTATATTGTCGAGTATCCCTCTAAATATGTCCATATTTTGGAAGAAAGACATGTCACTTTAAGAATCTTTTTTTTAGATTCAAATTCGTAGATATTAAATGCAAAACTCAATTGAAAACAAAAAATGACTTTTTTTGGCTTTGTGAATTAATAAAAACCGAAATTAAAAGGATATGAACTTGAAAATCTTAAGCTTAGACCTAGTCATATGGCATAAATTATTAAGAAATGATATCACAAAGACAAAAATCAACTTACATATAATTTAAAGAGAGAGCTTTTGCTTTGTTTGAATACTTAATCACGAATTCTAAAGAATACAACCTCAATGCCTTATGTATAAGCTATAAACTGACCTAACAACTCCCTAGAAACTTCTTCTAACACAACTTAAAAAAGTAAAAAAAAAACCTCCTTAAATATCAAAACAAATTAATCTCCTTCTCAAATATGGAATGTCTAACTTGTTGCTTTCTTAATAGATTATAACTGAATTTTGCCTTACTTTAAAAACAATTAAGGAAACTACTTGAACACAAAGTAACAAAATACTCCTAAAGGATAGTACATAAATAAACCAATTTAAGTCATGATTGTTATGTCAATGCTATTGTCATTAATTACTTCAAACTTATCCAAACTCTCATTAATTACTTTGAGCTTATATCCTTCATAAATGATAATGTTCCAAATGAAATATCCTTGAACCTTAGGGAAACCCAAAATGTTTTCACTTTGGAAATTTCTTTACGTTTGTAAAAGAAACAGTATTCCACTTTAGGACTGCTCATTTGTCTTCAAATTCCAAGATATTCATCTAGCTATCTCTTCATATTGAAAAAAATCATATATGTCACACTAGTACTTACCCATTTTTATTTAATTTTTAGATACCCATCGAGATATCTCTTCATTTTAAACAAATAATGTATATTATAGGATTTTCTAGTTTAGTTTCAAGTTTTTGTATATCCCGTTAGGTATCTCCTTATTTTGGGAAAAGAAAGTGTACTTAACACTAGGACTTTCCAGTTTTGCTTGAAATTCCTAAATATTCCTATAGGTATCTCTTCATCTTATGAAATGCCCAAAAATTTTAAAAGTACTATAAAAGCATAAAACCATAAATGAAGGCATATGTAACATTTAGAAATATCTAGGATAAATAAGAAGAAAGCAAAGCAAGTAGGGGAAACTTAAACAAAAGATGAAAGGATGCCCTATACCTACAAAGGTGCACTAACTAAGCAAATCATAATATTAAGTATGTTATACAACAAGTACAACTACTACTTTAGCTAATGGAATCTTTGTTGTTCATTATAAGTAGGTGTCCATTTAAAAATTCTCTCTACTACAGTCTAACTATTAGACACTTAAGTCCGAAATAGTGGAATTGTGTGGGCATTGGTAAGCTTTGATCAGTGCTCGACATGTGGAACAACATAACAAGGTTTACACTTATGATGAGGCAAGGAAGAAAAGGGGTAATGTCAAGTGTTAGCATGCTTTCATGCACATTGGTAGGAATCTTCAACAAGATGTTAGATTTGGATGTGAGACCAAAAGAAGGCTTCAGTTGGACTTCGAGTGGAAGGTTAGCTGGATCATACTCATGACAGGAATATGTGAGAGTTCCAAGGTTACTTAGCAGTAGATCAACCATGGTACGAGTTTTAGGAGAGTTTCAGACCTTGTACTAGCTGACTTGGTTAAGGCTGGGTTCTTAATGGACTGGGGACTTAATATGTGCTCAAGTTGACGAATTATGGCTAATAGAGTTGGTATAGGTAAGCATTGGCTTAGATGAGTCATCATCAACGGATAGAGATGAGGAGATCTTAGATGATGTGGCGGATAAGATAACAGTGGATGACCATCAACCCTAAGAGATAAAGATCATATGGAAGGATCATTTAAAGATAGAGGAGATCTTCGTGGTTATGGATAGATCATTCCTATATAATGTAATCTTTTTTTTGGTTATTGTGATGTAGCTTAAACCTATTAGATAGAGTCCTAATTGGATGGAGATATCATCTAGTGGTTAGTATGATGAAATCTAATAAAGATAAGATAGGATAAAATTGTAATCTTAGCTAGTAGAGTTCTACTAGGATTCTAACTTAATCATCTAGAGATGCCTATAAATAGCTCATTTGAGCATTACTCTTCTTATGAGAAGTGAGTGTGGGAGACACTTAGAGATTAAGAGAGTATTCCTTTGTATACTTTAAGCGAAGTAATAAAGGTTGGCTTTTTAGCTGTATCTCTTTCTCGTGTTCTTTTGTTGCAATGATTATTTAGTTCTTTTGTAGTTTTCTTGTAAGAGTGTGAGAGTGAAACACTACGAGGTTCATGAGGTGTTCGAGAACAAGTAAGTTGGTCGACGATCACGGGATAAAGCTAAATCTTGCTTTAACGAAGCTAAGTGAGATTGTCGTGCAAAGCGATTGCTTTGCATCTTATGGGACAAGTTTGTGTTTAAAGGAAAACCTTTGCAATAATTAGTATCAGAGCTATAGTTCGAGATAGCAGGAGGCAACAATTTAATGGAATGTCTCAACAGAGTAGAGGCACTCATCTGTCTGATTCCTTAAGGGGAGGAGGAGGTCATTTGTTATAACACTCGATTTGAGATGTTGGAGCTGTGAATCTAACAATTGCAGCATCAAATAGTGGAGTTGATGGAAGGTATAAGAAGAGCCTAGGTTCAAGGTGGCAATCCTAAAGCATGTCATTGCAACACAAGATGTTGGAAGAGCATAAAATACTTTAGTGAAGGTGCGAGAGCCATAAGTTTTTTACGGCAAGCAGAGTGCCAAGGAGCTTGAAAATGTCTTGTGGGATATAGAGTAGTACTTTGTAGGGACAAAGGTGGTTAATTCAGAGAAGATGTCGATCACGACAATGTACCTAGTTGAGGATGCAAAGTTGTGGTAGAGAACAAGAACCTTTAACGACATCAGTGCAAGTAGACCTCTCATCGACATTTGGGAGAAGATAAAGAAGGAGCTAACAAATCAGTCCCTCCCCAACAACACTTCATGGCTAGCAAGGGAAGCTCTGAATAGATTTAAGCAAGATGACACTGTGTGGGAGTATGTGAGGAAATTCACATCTTTGATGTTCTACGTGCGAAACATTTCGGAGGAGGACAAATTGTTCAACTTCATAATCAGCTTGCAATGTTGGGCACAGATGGAGCTTTGAAGGCAAAATGTGAAAGACCTTCTAAGAGCAATAGTGGCTACGGATGCCTTGGTGGATCCCCAAGTGCCACCACTAATTTAAACTAGCTACGAGGGTAACAAAAATAGTGGGATGCGGAATGGCTCTGAGAAAGGCAAAGAGAAGGTAGGTGAATTTTCTTAAGGTAAGAAACAATCAAAACAGGATATTGCTTGTTTCATTTATGAAGGGTTGCATTTTGCTCAAGAATGCCCAAGATGGAAGACAGGTCAGGAGCTAGTAAATTCCATGGTTGCTAAGGATTAAGGAGAGGGAGACGAGGACTCAACGGAAGAAGTCTACCTCAACAACTTTGCTGTGTTGGGCGCAATGGACTTTATAAAGGAGCATCCTAAAAAAGCAAGGATACACCTGATGGAGAGGGAACATGGTACATAGGAGATGTGCCAATGGCTAATGAGTCTTTAAGGAAACCACAAATGGAGGAGTGTCCACAAATTATTTCGACGAGGGCGTTGATTTCTTTTAGTAGGGTGGTTTGTTAGACCCCTAAGTTTGAGATAAGGGAATCGTGTAGGCATTGGTGAGCCTTGACTAGGGTTCGACACGTGGAATAATGGAATAAGGCAAAAACTTGTGAGGAGGCAAGGAGGAAAAGGGGTAATGTTAAGCGTTGGCATGCATTGGTGCACATTGGCAGGAATCTTTGACGAGATGCTAGATTTGGATGTGAGACTAAAAGAACGCTTGAAACGAACTTTGAGTGGAAGGTTAGTTGGATCATACCCATGAAGGGAATATGCAAGAGTTCTAAGGTTACTTAGCAAGTAGATCAAGCATGATGCAATTAGGAGAGTTTCGAACCTTATACGAGCTGACTTAGTTAAGGTTAAGTTCTTAATAAACTTAATGTGTGCTCAAGTGGACGGACCATGGCTAATGGAGTTGATATAGGTAAGTATTGGACGGACCAATATGCTATTGGCTTAGAAGACTGATCAACAAATAAAGATGGGGAGATCTTTAAAGATTTGGTGGATAAGATCACAGTGGATGAAGATTAGCTCTAAGAGATAATGATCATATGGAAGGATCATCTAAAGAAAGAGGAGATTTTCTTTTGATGTAAGGAAGTGACTTTTGATGGAAACCTAGCTAAAGACATACAAAGGATGGTGCAATCTAGTTTAACATATTATGATGATCCATTACACATTGGGATGAATTGTATGATGATAAATGGTAGAATGTTGATGATGTTCTAACTCTTCTTTGGGATTTTATTTTGATTTAATGATAATTTAGTTGATTATGTTTATTGGATGAATGTCGTGTTTTGATTGCATTCTTGCATAACTCGGTAATAAACTGAGAGCGTGAACTGAATGAAAAATGATTAGATTGGATTAATGAGAGTTAGGTGATTTAATAGAAACTGTGACAAATCATATTGGTAATTGTGTAAAGAGAGATTCCGTGTGATATTCTAATAGTTTATTGGAGTACTTCAAATGTAATTAGGGTTTTGAATAATTTGTGAATTGAGATATTACAAATTTCATAATCCAATTAAGGTATATAAATTAGGGTTTAATGGTTATAACTCAAGAGTGAGTAATCAACCCTAGGATCGTCTAGAACCGACACCCCATTAACACATAATCAGCTAGGTTAGTATTAATGATAGGTAAAATCCCCTTTCTCATAACTTGGTAAATTCTTGGTTGATTTCCATTGTGTGTGCTTATTGCTCAATTGTTAATTTCTTCATGTTTAACTTCTGATTTGATTATTTGAATTCAATTCTTACAAGATTAGGAAATGACCCTTTTGTTAATCTATTTGGTGCTACAACTTTAGAAGGGATGAACTCAAGTTCTTTTTCATCTATCTTCTCTTTCATTCAACTCTTATAACAAATTCCAATTAAGTTCAATTCTAAACAAACAAAAACACATTTAGATTTATTTTCTTAAGTAACCAAATGCATATAATGGTATCAAACGATGTGAGAGCATTCAAGAATGTTGTAGTATATGGGTTGAATGACAAGTACTAATACTTGTCATTCATACTTGGATTTGACGGGCTGAATGACAAGTAAGTTGAGTTTGGATTAAATATGGGGTTGCATGCTTATTATTGCTGAATTTTAGGAAGTTTCCTTTTCTTTTTTCTTTTTTATGTTATTATAATTTAGGAAGGATAATATTAAAGGCTAGAAAGTAGGCTTGCTTGCCTCTTAGATAACATATGTAATTAGTCGAGAAAAATTATTCAAGAGACTAAAGATAATATTAAAGGCATGGTTAATTTAGTTATTTAGTATAAGGGAGGAAAGAGTGAAGTTGAGTCTGAAGAGTTGGATAACTCGCTTTTCGTTTTAAAACTCAAAAACAAGTAAGAAACAAACAAATTTAAAAACAAACATACATATCCTAATAAATTCACAAATGTAAAGGAAAAGAAATAAACTTCCCTTAGGTTACCTCCTAAGGCGTGCCTTTGTTTATTTTCACTGACTCGACTCCTTCTTTTCCTTATCATATAACAAAGTTATGATCTTCAGGTGTCACAACTTGCTTTTCCTCTACTCGAGGTTCTTCAGATAGGGCCTAAGTTGATGACCACTTACATTCAATGTCTTCCCTATCTTTAGACTCTTAATCTCTACCGAGTCCCTGCACTCTTAGAATATCTCAAATATCTCTTCACCCTTTTCTTCCTTGTTCAATTTCTTAAACCCGTTAGGTAAAGGTGAAAGGTTACTCTTAATAACAATTAGGGGCTCAGTGGTCACCTTCGAGCTAAATGATATATCCTTTTCTCCTTTGAGTTCCTTCTTAACTTCTTCTTTATATGCAATCCTTTGAGTAGTCGTCTTAAGATTCTCTAGCTCCTTTCTGTTCTGTAAGGTTTCCACACTAATGTTCATTGGATACACCTCGAGTTAAGCTGATTGCTTCTCTTCACTTTGTGATTCTAGTTCATTCATAGTTCTTGCCATTTGACCCAACTAACTTATCAAGCTCGAGAATTGAAACATTGCATCTTGTTGGAGCATTTTACATACTGATGAAATTACAGAGTATTAGCAGCAACAGAATTAACTAAATCTTCCAAAGATGTACTTGAATTTTGTTGGCTCCTTAAATTTTGGACGTTAGACCTTGTATCTTGCAAAAATTGCCTTACATCCTGCTAGAAATATAGAGTATTAGTGGCAATAGACTTAACTAGATCTTCCATAGATGTACTTGATTTATAATAAGACGCTTGTGGTCTATATGAGAATTATTGTGCATCCTACAGTATATCTAAGAAGTAGTCTTACTAGCTATCCCCTCCATAACTAAAATTCATATGATCACTTCAAACTTGGATATAGGATTAGGAATATGGGTTATGGGAAAATTTTCCACTAATAGCATTGATAATATCCAGCAGTGACATACTCTGTGTACTTTTTATACACAAAGACAAACAAATGTGAAAAGATCAAGAAATAAGTGTAAAATCTAATTATAAACAAATATATACAAAATGCCAATTAAAATCAAGAATAAAAACTAAAGCACCACACTCCTCGACAACAACGTCAAAATTATTGATGCGTGTTGAATGCACCATAAAATAAGCCGAACTCTACATAACTAATTTTATAGCAGTGGTGAGTAGGGATCGTATCCACAAAGAGTGTAGCACCTCACTTCCACCGAGCACGTATCCGTACATTCCGAGCATATTCGGACAAGCACCTATGAAAGCGGCACGCTAGAGCAGTCAACAAAACTCATAGCAATTTTTTCTTAAACATCACATGCATTTTTCAGAAAACCAATAATCACTAATCACCCATTTTATTTATAACAATTTCAGTCACAATTGTCACAAACAATATAAACATTGCAAAATTCCAGTCATCCTTTGGTCCTTTTATAAATTCGAAACACTTTCAGTCATAAAGCCATTACTTATCAGAATTATTCACATACATATGGTACAATATTTGCGGAATATATACTTTAATACAAAAATAACAAAAAAATGTATGCTGATGCCAATTAATCCCTACCTCTATCCCTTACTCAAATGCAGTGGTTAAACTCCAGTTGGTCTAACTAGGTGTCTCCTCTGAGCCTGAAAAATATGTTGCAAATTTTGAGGTGAGTTTTGCGAACTCAGTGAGTGGACAATCCTCGATGGCTCACTTAATCACATAACACATCAATTCATGTAATCACGTAATTCACATCATTTCACTAATCAACATGTTGAATCATATACACTTCATATTCACTTAATTCATATTTCAGATCAGAAATCATTCAAACTATTTATTTCAATCATTTAAATCATACATATCAAATGCATATGTAATGCTCATAAGACTCACTTTCAATTGTTATTATTGTGACCGAGTGCCTGTGACTGTCCCGTATCTATTGTAGATACCGGGTTCATTAATAACTATCCCTTATCTGTTGGGAATATAGGGCTCATTTTACAAAGTGAGCCAAAGGCTTTTACCACATTCTGAGCTTTAAGCTCTTTTTCACTTTCTAAGCTTTAAGCTCTTTTTCGGTAGCTACTCTGGTCACAACTGCATTTATGTTATCATGCATTTATGTAATGAAATGCATCACATGTATTCAGTCAATTAATTGTGCTCAATCATCACTTTCACATTCATGTTCACATTCTCCTTCAAATTATCATCAAACCTTGGTCCAGCATTCAACATTTAAGTTTAAGAGTCACTTATTCAGTCAAATTCACATTCAAGGAGCACTTCCAATGATTTTTACATGCATCAAAAACCTCAGACATTTATTGTACAGAATGAACACATTCACATCACATAATTCAATACAAAATTTTAAAATAAAACAAACAATGAAAGTGAGACCATCTAGGTCAACTTACAATACGCTCCAGATTAGCATTTGCCTCCATGATTCGGAAACGTCTGGATGCTGACGTTCTATCTTGTGTATCAACATCATGCAATACACATATTACACACGTGTTACTAATTGCACAATCACATAAACATTCAATTGTACACATATGTATATGTGTAATGTATAATGCATGCTCAATTTGACTATTCCAAGTATTTATCCTTAATCACGTCACTCGATTTTTAACAACATCATTTGTGTGTGTCAAGCTTACACTTAAGTTCATAGCTCAAAGAACTTAGTTATTCTAATATCATTAATCAAGCACTTTTCACTTCTTTTCTAGCATTATATGCTCTCATAATAGCCAATTCTCATTCGCCTTTACTTAATACATATTACTCAACTCCTTTGAATCACAACTACAATCATATGAATATTTCATTCCTATTAAACTCATGCTTTTGGTACCTTAATGACAACAATTCATTCACTAAGTTGTAACCTCAATTATCACCTCACACATTTATTCACTTAATCCAAGCATCACTCTAGGTTCAATTTAAGCTTCATTTAAGCCTAATTAAGTCCAAATGCATCATAAGGAAGCATTGATAAGTCAATAATTCATATATGTACATGATTTGGGACAAAAGGCATAACTTTCACTATGGATGTCAGATTAAGCTCATTCAAGTACGGTTTTGAATAGGACTTCGAGTTCTACAACTTTTGTGAAGACTCTGAAGAGAGATTTTACCAAAAAAAGGTCAAAATTGCACATTTATGTAGGTGTCTCGAGAATGTCTGCCCAGCAGACTTATGTCCCTCCAAATGGACATAAACGGAGTTGGAACACTAGAATTCCAAAGAATATCTACCTAGTGGACATGAAGTCCACCTAACGGACATTTACTGGCCAATTTCTAGATTTCCAACTCCTACAAGTTACATATAACCCATCTTATGCATATCTATCATTTTTAACTTATTTTCCTCATTATTTCCCTTTCATTCTCACTTCCATTTCAGCTCAATATCATCTACAACCAAATCATAATCTATGATTGGACATCAACCTAAAAAAACATAACATTCAAACTTATACACATTCATCATAATTTTCTGCACATGTTCAACTCCCTTTATCTCCTTCATTTCATCTCTAACTTATCACACTAATTCTTCCCATTTTAAGACACCATAGTACTCTTTTTCTCTAGCTCTAAACCCATTTTTTCTCATCTCTAAAACAAAAAAAGAGATACAAATTATTATACTAGAAAAACAAAACAAGTAAACATCCATTTACGTGTTAAAATTTTCTGCACACCCTTAACCCCATTTCCAACTTTACTTTGTCTCTAAATTATCATCATACTTCTTCTCATTTTAAGACAATACACTAGCCTTTCCTTTAGCTTTAAACTCATTCTAGTTCATCTCTATAACATTCAAAGAAATCCATGTTAAGACAAAGAAAAACAAAGCAAAAAAAAAACCCTATTTATTTGTCAATTTTTTCTGCACAATTTCCACATCATTTTAATGATCTTTCTATCTCTAAATCATCACTACAACATCTTATGAATTATTGATCATTATAAATGTAAAAAGAAGACATTTATATGCCCATTTCATCACTCACGATTCATATATATATACACATCACCATTTCATAATCAATTAGTCTCTAACTATCATTATACATGTTCACTCAACAATTCAAGAAGAATAACATGCTACTTACTTGTTTAAGCTTCAAGATCTTTAACCTACACTCAACCCTAGCTTTCCACCTTCAAATGATTATCATCATTCAAGGAGTGATTTGGGTCATTTTGCAGCAAGATGAAGAGGATAACAAGGATCTTGAAGTGGGTGGTTTTATTGTCAACAAAAATCAAGGTTATGAATATGGAGAGCAAGAATCGTAAATGGAGAAGAAGAATAAATGAAGAAGATGAATATGAGAGAAGCTTACAAAGAGAAGAGCAAATAACAAGTGAAAGACCAAAAATGAGAGTTTGTCTTTCACTTAATAAAAATCATGGGTTAAAACAAGTGGTGTGGCAAGTGACAACTCATGGTCCTCTTTTGGTCTTTTAAAAAAATGCTAGTCCATTTG
>JANQAP020209449.1:0-19637 GCA_026874005.2 Erythroxylum coriaceum | reverse complement strand
ATACCATAATTGTTTTATGGTGACGCTATTGAGCTTCACCATTGTACAATGCATTATAAATATATTAAACCCCGTCGATCTTATATCTCGGCTCCAACACATATAATACTGCAATAATATCTCCAACCTTAGACCAATAAGAATTAAACTTCTCTGCCATCTGCCCCGCCATAGTCCAAATAACTGCATTGGAGTTAAACATCCACAATGATAAAACATGATTTATATTGGACATAGCGCTAAAGACACAGTGCGAAGTTGGATATTTTGTTTTGAGAATAATTCAGTCTAATTATTGAATAATTTCAACTTCAAATATAGTTCTCTAGCTAAGTCCCATTGATCCTTTTATGAAACATAGGTATACTGAGAATCCTTTTCGGCTAGTCTAATAAACAAAAGAGTAAATGGGATTATTGACTCCAACATCGTAAAGGTTGAGTTCCATCTGGTAGGACAATTTAAAACCAACTTCTTTGAATTTGGAATGCATAAAATTTGTGCACCATCTTCAAAAGTTTCAACTCTTTTAGGAGTTGCACTCTAATATAAAACACTATTCCGAATACACTCTATTGTTTCCTTTATCATCTCCAACCCATCCTTTACAATCAAGTTAAGAATATGCATAAAACAACGCATATGAAATAACTTACCTCTAACCAATAAGCTCCCAACCCTCATCTTACCCTTTAACTTCCGAATCATAGCATCATTTGTGCTACAATTATCGATTGTGATGGAGGATACTTTGTTGTTGATGTTCAAATCCATCAAACAGTCTTTTAACATATTTGCCAATTTTTCACTTGTATGCGGTGTCGGCACATAAATGAACCTATCATGAAAAAGCATACCAACATGAATCATAAATTCATAAGATAATGAAAAAAGTAAACGATAACAATATTAAAGAATATAAATTACCTCATAAGTCTATTGCGTAACTTCTAATCATTATCAATATAATGTGCCATCACTGCCATGTAACCTTTCTTTTGGTTATCGACTGTTCACATGTCCGTTGTTATGGCAATTCGTCCTTGAACACTCGACAATGCTCTTAATGTTTCTCTCTTCTTTTTCACATAAATTTTGAAAATATCATTTCTCAATGTATTCCGACTTAGAACCTTGAAAGTTGATTGGAGTGAATTAAAAAATATCATGAATCTTTTGCTTTCGACCATAGACAATGGTTGTTCATCTCCAATAATCATATTAGCCATCAAAATTCTTGATCTATGGTTATCAAAAGTTGTTACGGTCATTTCATTTTTTCCTTTCACAAGGTTAGGGGTAAAAAATTGTTTGACCTCCTAAAACCATCTTCCTTCTAGTGCATGATCCAATATGTCTCTTTAAATGAGACGTTCCACCTTTCGAACCACTTGAATATAACTTTTAACAATAATTGCATTATGCTTTTTCAATTCCGTCGGTTGATATAGTCTTCTTAAAGTGATTCCAAACTTCACTTTTATGTTGACTAACTTGAGTTCTAATTGAACTTCTATTGTCACTTGGTGTCGGAATAGAAGTTTGCACTTGTACCTCCGATATTGGATTGGAACTCTTAACTGAAGGAATATTCTCATCCATCTGACGAAAAACATATAAATACTTAAGGTTAGAAAATGTTAAAGAAAATTAAAGAATGTCCAAACTTTGAATATGCTAGAGTTTCAGGACTTGCATATTAGAACAAAAGAACCAAGAAAACAACACTAGTTGATAAAAGACAACTTGTGTTTAATGCATATTCATAGATAGACTCCAAGGTGGCTCAAAACCTAGCAAAAGCAGGAGCCTGAAACCCAATAACGTGGAAGAAGCTATATCTATTCTTAGTTCAAAATTCATCATCCTATTATTTCCAAAAGTTTTCTTATCATTCCTGTTTGTAAACAAAATCACAGACGAGCAATGTATAATGAGAACAATGTGTGTGTGTAGTGTTTCTAATGTATATATGCTTAATGATGTTTTAACTATTATGTAATATATTTTTTCTTCTCATACTTGTAATGTAGTCTACAAGTTTCTTGATCAAAAGTATTGAAAAAGTCCAACTTGTTTGAAGGAGTCTTACAAAAGATTTCACATATGCTACTTCTTGTTTAGTTTCACTTTTCTTTTCCTTTCCAACATCTAATGTAATTTGACGCTTTGCACCTAAGAGCTAGAGAAATTGAGAAATAGACTAGAAATGGAGTTCAATTACATAATTTTAACTTTTATGTATGTGTGTATATATATATCTATATATATATATATACCCCTTGGATGCTTAAACTTTTCTAACTTGTTCGTTCAACCTACAGAGAAACTATGAAATGGGCAGAAAATATGTTGTTACAATAGTAGATTTCTACTAAGGACAAAATGAGAGAAAGGTGACTGAATGGAAAATTAATATGCCTATCCTACTTGCAACAACGACAATTAAGGGGGTGAAAGGAAACAAAATTATCACAATCAACAACATAAACTATTATCTTTTCTATATGCAATAAAGCAACAAACTGGCACTCAAAAGTCGCTCCTACCTTCGGTGCAAAGGAGGTTGGGGTTTTCACAAGCTGCTCTAGATACTTACCAGAAGTTACCTTAAAGGCTCAGATATCTACTGTCGTTTGGAATAGCTAATAGAAGCACATAATGTTAATTGCAGTGCCAATAAATAAAAAGAGGGGTGGCAAATTTTGTTGTTGCTACAAGGAGTAATGCAATACAGACTCCCAATACTCTTTTTTAACCTCAAATGGAAACAACACCAAAGCTACAAAAATGGAAGAAATATAAACTCTCAACTAATCACAGCACTAGAAAGCGCTAGTTTACCTTTCATGGGAGCATTTGGTTCGTTGTAATCACAATTTTCTTTTAGCTAATCCCACTAAAATCAAAAATTGATAACAAACCAAATCCAAATGAAATCTCAAAGTAGGCGCCAACTGAATGTCTTCGCAATGGGATATCCTTGATTCTATCACAGTGTGCTTAGTGTCCAAAATCTAACGCAAGCATCCTCTCCAGAACTTACCACATTGTGTTCATCTGTGAAAGCTAACTGGTAAACACCACCAAGGTGAGCTCCTTTTATGGTCATCCGATTAGAGGCTGGCTTGTTTGATCATTTCATGATAATAGTTTTAAACTTTCAAGCATGGCTATAAACTATATAATGAATAAGTATTAAGAAAAAATTAGAGATTCTCATAATCACTAATATTGCTTAAATTACCTTTTCACATAATAAATTGTTTATTAACCATCTATATATTTAACATTTGGTGTCAAAAGGATAGATAATTGTTTTGTTAGAAACAATGCAATGTTGAAACCATAGCCCAAAAAATAGTGCAGAAGACAAGAATCACAGCTATAGCCCCAGACATCAAAACCATGATGAGCAATAAAATGATTTACTAATGGAGTCTATAGTTATTCTTATAGCTGTAATAGATGAGATAGGGAAATGATTTATAATGGAGATAATAGCTATACTCATAACTCTCTATTATATGGTTCCGGTTGTACCCTGTGAGATGTAGATGTAGTCTGTAAACTTTTAGCTCTTTAAGCATGTAATACTAAAATTTATATAATATATAGATGTACTACTGAATTTTAAATAAAAGAACAAACGTGTAGAATAATCTCATAAATTTATAACATTAACCATCTTTTTTCCATTAACTTTCATTTTGAAAAGGGAGTACATATCACTTTAGTTACTCAAGAATAATCTAAAGAAAATTGAATATAATATAAAGAAAATGACAAAGAATAATCTGAAGTTGGAATGTTATTTAAGAATGGTGGGTATTAATGACACCCATCCAGTACACAACTTCAGCAATGAAGACCACGAAAAGGTTGAACTAACAAGGAACATTACTTCTCTCTTCCGTAATTGATCCAGGCACAGGCAATCCCAAATGCATTGGAGTCATTAAACATTGATCCACATATCAAAATACAATTAATAGAACAACAGTGTGAAAAGGAAGGACAAAAAACTATAGTTAATATTTGAAACTGAAACTTATAAAAAACTACTAACAAAAACAATCTCTGCGGCATTTCATTAAACGCAGTATAAGCAGTATCCCATATTCCTAATATTAATATACAAAGTTCTCAAATTAGCCACATCAGTTCTCAAAACAACCAAATTGTCCAAGAGAGAATGAGAGATTACCTTATTAAGTACGTCGAATCGTTCATCGTTGCTTTTTTGAGCGTTGGTGACTGTGACAGTTCAATGTGCACACGACATTGACGACAGAAGAAGAATAACGAAGGAAGAACAAGAAACAAAGAAGAAGAACAGAGAAGTAAAAGCAATTGGGTGAAGGGTCGGGGTCGGGGATGAAGGGATGTGGATGGAGGCAATGTTGATGCTAAGGGGCGAGCATCGAGCGAGACTGTGAGAGCAAGGGAGGAGGTTGGGCTGCTGGCAGTGACTTTCGTTAATCAGAGGCAAAATGACATCGTTTTTGCTTACAACAAAACATCGTCGTTTTGTCTTGTCTTTTATTAATTGTATTATAAATTAAACAACGTCATTTTACTCTTAAAGCAAAACGACGTTGTTTTATTGGTGAAAGAAATATTTTAACATAAACATAACGACGTTGTTTTGCAGCAAATAAAACAACGTCATTTTGTTTGCATCACTACGCAGGCTACAGGCCACGTTGGCCCGATACCTACCTATGGCCTGTGACCCACAGTGCGTGGCCCGTTACTCACAGGTCGTGGCTCGGCTTGATTTTTTTCAGGCTATACCCAGTCGACCCATGGTCTGGTTTGACCGAGCCAAACCTATTGACCCTGGGCTGGGCAAGACATTTTTTGCCATCCCTATACACAATGTACAAGTTAATATTATGTACGATAAGAATTTAATATTATAGACGATGCGTTTAATTTGTTCAATTAAGTGAAATCTTATTAAGTGAAATCTTACTTTATAATTTTGATAACAATAAAAATAAGTTATTATTAATATTTATAACTTTGATGATATTAATAAGTTAATACGTCAAAAGTCGAGTTTAATGAAAGAGTAAATTGAAAAAAAGAACTAATTGAATAACCAAATGATACAAAAATAAAGTAGGGAATATATGCAATTTTATAAAGTTAAGGAATTCAAATGAAGAAGCAAAAATGAAGAAGAATCAAACATATCAAGAATAAAACAAATTACCATGATCTTTCTTGTAACTTTATCTTAGTTGTTTTAAATACTTAAAAACTCAATCATTGCATGATTAATAGCACTTGAGGCATATTGTATATTCCTTTTCATAGTTAAGAAAACATTTGAGAATGTTTAAAAGAAAAATCCTTTAATACATTAAAATACTCGTAAAGAACTTTTGAAATAGTTTTGGATCATATTTTTGTTAAATGATTGTTTGTTTGTCTTTAAAAGAACTTGAGAAGATTTAAAAAGCTTGTTTAAAAAAGTTTGGGTAATCAATGCGAGAATTTGAGTGACAAATGTTAGAATTTCGAATAAACTAGTCAACTAATGTGCAACATAGCCAATCAGTATGTTTGAAATATATACAGTGAGTTTATGACAATATTGATAGACCAATAAGCGAGAATAGCCGATCAATGCTACTATTATAAGATATTATAATAACTAGATTTTAAGACTATTTTGAGTTGTTTTGAATATAAATAGACTTCATATGAGTTATGAGAATAATCTTCGATATACCAAATAGTTTTAGAGACTAGAGAGTGTATGTATGCATTACATAACACATATTAAGTCTTTATGATTGGTTTAAGTAAATAAAAAAGGAGTTTTTAGATTATATCACTTTTGCAATTGTAGAAATTGCTTGACATTCACTTTGTGAGGGTTCCTTTTAACCTTGAACAAGATTAGTAAGGGTTCACTTCACTTGTATCAAAGATGTTATATAAAGAGTTTTTTTTTTCACTCATTGAACTAAGAAGATATTGAATTCTTAAGTGAAACTTAAGAATGAACGTAGGTCAAAGGTTATTTAATCGAACTATTAAATCACTTTTCTCACTCTTTTCCTACCATTTTAATTATTATTATTTTTCCTACCATTTTAATTATTATGATGATTGCTTTATAATTATTGTATATAAATTTCTAATAGATATTTCATCTATTAGTTTTAAATGGAGAAAAAATTTAATGTAATTTATTCTCTCTTGTGTGTCATATGAGGACTAAAATTTGGTATTAGAGCATGTCTTTATTAAAAATGTATTTTTAATGAAATTTAAGCAAAGTTCACTATAGCACAATTTGATTCACTTTTTATTCAAGAAGGCCAAGATGTTAATATTGCTTCATTTTTCAATAAAGACGATTACTTGATTTGGAGAACTATAATGAAAGTCTTCTCATAGGTGAAGATTTTGATTTATAGAAGATTATAGGGAAGAGTGAGTGGAGTATGAATGACAATAAATTAATTTCATTAAGTAGTAAGACAATACACATTTTGTTTTCCATATTTAATAGAAACTGTTTTCTAAAGTTTTAATGTTTCAAAATGCTCATGATATTTGGTACATACTTGATCTTATATATGTTAAAGATTGTCACAATGATAATGATGTTAGTGATATTGATATTAGTCATGATCATTTAATGAACATCTAGATGAAAACTAAGAGTAGAGTAACAAGAAAAAGAAGGATGAAAGGAAGAAGAGAATATTAAAGACCAAAGAGGATGATACAAGCTATTCTAAAAGTTGAGAATCGAATAATAAGGATGCCCAAATATGCTTTATGATAAGTAATGATGAAGTATCTTTGAGTTTAAACTATCTTGATGTTAATGATTATGATGATGATTTATCTTGTAAAAAACTTGTTGAATGCCTTGAATGATGATCTTAAAAATGAATAAACTATCTTTTAAGTATAAAGAGGTTCAAAATCTCTTAAGTGCATACATGGTTGATAATGAAAAATTGAAATGTAATGTGCATGATATGATAGAATCTAGGAGTGCAGTTGTTGTCAATGATAACAAGCATGATTTTTTGCAAGAAAATGAGGCACTGAAGAAGGAGATCATTGACCTTAAAGAGTCCTTGTCTAAATTCACTATGGGTATAAAAAATTGAATGGTATTTTAGAACACGTAAGTGCTCAAATGATAGGCATAAGATTGAGCACACTTATAAAAGTGAATCACACAATATCAAAAAAAAATTATGAAGGGAGAACATATGTATAATAATAAGTCATTGCCTAAGTCATCGTATGATCATATGATATATAATTTTAGATATGAAAATTTTAATGTCATACATCATCTTCTATGCCTTAAGCAAAAAAGAAATTCCATATATTTATGCATAGTTCACATTCTAAACCTAGAGTGCCTAATAGATAAGGTAAAAATATGTATTATTTTCATCTAAGGTCATACTTAAAGAATATGCAATATTCTTCTCGTTTATATATTCCTCTTTATCATCAAAATGACACGAAGCAAACTTATTAGCATTCTAGGCCTTATAAGAAACAAAGAAGTGTGACAATTTCTCAAAATCATGATAGGTCATATTTTCATAAAAGAGCATGTCATATGCTAAATCATTCGTTAGTCCTCGATACCACAAAAGAAGAGCTTCCAATTTCCTACATATCACATAAGAAGATCTAGAAATGCATATGTGATACATTCTTATATGTCAGACTAATGTAATTCATATATTTTCAAATCATCTTATATAGGATATCACCTTTATAGTGATTATGGACATATATATAGAAATTACTCTTTAAAAAAATGTTTGTTAATTAAAGCCAAAAACATAAGTTAAAAAAGGGTTAAGTACTAATCCTTAAGGACTCAAGTATGTGAGGGTACTTATATTATATTTATTTCTTTGCCTTATACGTCAATATAAAGTGTCATAAATTGAATACGAATAGTTAGTATCAACTTTATTAATAAAAAATGATGAAGAACAATGATACATCTAACAATTGACTTCAAGAGAAAACTTACCAAGGGCTCTTACATGAGTTAAGTAAAAAAATTGCTATCAAAAGACTAATTGTTGAACTAAGTGAGAAGAAAAAGAGGTAACTATTGGTGGTAGATGAAAGAAGGTAACCACTTACATATGAGCATATTGGGTTGAAATACCTACTAAAAGAAGAAAGCATTATTATATGTACTTAAGGAAAACATTTATTAATCTTTAAATTGGTATATGAGCTTTATGAAATTTGTTCATTTACTTGATCATCATTTTACATGCACTATTTATCCACATGATATTTTTTTGAAAAAAGAGAGAATATTTATTTATTTTTCTCTTTTGATACTTAAAGATTTATATATCATATACCCTTTTTAATGTTAAAAAAGGGGAGGAGAATAATTATATTAAAAACTTAATCATTCATGACATATGAAATAAAGGGAGCATGCATTACATATTGCTTTAGTAGAGAGAAATTTATTATATGTTATTTATTTTCTTTAATATTACCAAACTTTTTTTATCATAAAAGGAGAGATTGTTAGACTAAATGAGTTTTTAAACCATATTTTTTATTACAACTGAAAATATTACTACTAATATTTTTATTCTTAGCAATATTAGTAAGTTAATATGAGAAAGATAAAACTCAACAAAAGGAAATGAGAAAAATGCTAAATAAATTAATTAAGAAATTAAAGAATAAAAGGAGATAAATAAAGTAGAACATATATGTAACTTAGAGAGGTTTAAGGAATTCAAGTGAAGAGCTAAAAACAAGAAGGAATCAAGCATATCAAGATTTAAGAAAATCAATTTAATCATTCTTGTAACCATACCTTAATCGTTTCAATAAATTAATGACTCAATCATTACATGATCAATTTCCTTTAGGCTGTATTGAATATATTTTTCCATAATTAATATGAAATTTGAAAATGTTTAAAAGAAATCCATCTTAAAATATCAAAATAATTTTAAAGAACTTTTGAAATAATTTTAAACCAAGTTGGTTTTAAATGAATGCGTTTTGATCTTTGAAAGAACTTGAGAAGTTTTCAAAAACTTGTTATAAGAAGTTATGTAAACTAATATGGAGATTTAAACAAAAAATTAGGTTAAGATAAACTGATCAGTTGGTGTGGTAATATAGTTAATCAATATATTTTAAATCATGTACTATGAGTTTGTGACAAGGTAAACCAATATGTGAGAATGATCAGCCAATGTTACTATTACTAGTTATTATGACAATTACTTTTTCATTCAATGATAATTTTAGATTTTTTTAGTATAAATAAGCTACAATATACCTGTGGAATAATATTGGACATACTAGAGAGCTGTTAAACTGTTAAGAAGATATAGAGTGTTTAAGTGCATTATATAACACATATTGAGCATCTGTTCATTGATGTGAGCAAAAAAAAGATTTTTTGAATTATATAATTGTTATAATAGTGAAAATTGCTTAGGGTACACTTTGTGAGAGTTCCTTTTGATTTTTAGTAAGATTTATAAAGGCTACTTTTCACTTATGAAAAAAAAGATGTTGTTATGAAAGGTTTCTTGATAGTTTTATATTTACATGTTGTTTTTGGTATTTAATATATATATATATATATATAAAAGATGTTTTCTTATGCTTTGTTAATTATTTTATAGGTGAGAAATTTAAGAGAACAAATCGTATTTAATTTTAAGTTTTTTCATTGTTATCCAATTGAGGAGATTATGGAGTTATTTGAAAGATACAAAATAGACAACAACTTTGTAGAAGATCTAAGAGGTCAAATCTAGCTTGAAGATATCAAAAAGTGGAGATCATGGTGGAAAAAGGCATGATAAATGCCAAACATACCAAAGAGACAATCACTTATCTTTAGCGAGGATTAGAGGAGTAAGAAACAGAATGATATTAGCATTGATTACAACTTAGTGCCAGACGCCAGTTACACACTACTTATAATTCATAAAAGTTCCAAATCAAAATTGTTGTCAGTGTTGATGCTAGTCTAGTGCAAATTCTCATGCACACTTTTAAAGAACACATTAAATCATAAGTTCAAGCATTTTAAAAAACTATTTTGTAACGCTAGTTACAAATAATATCATAAAGGTTATTTGTAAGGGACTTTAGGGCTGGTGACAACCTCCTTTGTTACCAAGTTATTAGTTTTAGGGTTATCTGCATCAAGAAAAGATTTTGAAGCAAGATTGGAGGAGCCTACGATAACTCTTCTAGTTCTTCCTTTATCTTCTTTCTTTTATGTTCAGACTGTCTTATTTTAATTTTCATTATATTCAATAGTTATAACTTAGTTAGGGTTAGGGATATAGCTTGAGATGGATTCTTAAATTATTAATGCATCATTTAATTGCTTGTCAACTAAATTTTTTCTCTTTGTTCTTAATCTTAAATATATGCTTGATCATCATAAATTCAACCTTAGGGATTGTATGAAAGACCAAGAGATGAAATATAATCCGCATACTAATAAAATAAACACTTTAGCACTAAAGCACGAAAGTATCCTAGATTATTGTGGTAAATAAATAGATTAATTATGCTTAATAATTTTGTTTAGTTGAAATTGTGCTTTAAGATGTAATTAACTCATTGAACATGCATGTTTGCTCTAAAAGAGAGCACGAATACATCATGTTAATTATTATTTCAATCGTGATAATTAATCGTGCATGATAATTGAAATTTCACATAAGTGAACCCCGAAGCCCTAATTTTTGTCTTCTTAATTTCTTTACACTAACTTCATTATTTTGATTTTATCAGTTTATCATATTTTTATCAAATATTTTTTCTTTAATTTTATAATCTTAACTAGAATTAATAGATATAGTAATATAGTTTTGTGAAATTGATACTCTAGATTTACTCTATTTTAATAACCTACTACAATTGACTATGTACACTTACAAATAGATTTAGTAAGTTAGGTTTTTTGGTGTTATTAACAGGAGCTATTCAATTGTTATTTTATTAATCCTACTTTTTGTTTTATTTTATTTTATTTTGATTTTGCTTTCCTCTGTTTATATATAATTTAGCTCTATTTTATATTGCATCTTCAAGATTGACAGGCAAATAATGTATTTTTCAGAATTGGAGTTAAAAATTACTAATCTTTTAAACCGGATGAAGATATTGATAGATCATGACATGAACTATAGGGGTATGTATGGGCATCCTTCCCATACATGCATGAATGTAGAGTTAGCCCCTTACCACAATGAAAATTTCAATTATATGGATACATATAAAGTAAATAACATGAATGATTCCTTATCTCATATGTATCATCTGGGATGGAGTAATCATCCAAATATCTTTTGGGAGGAGCAAGAAGCTAGAGTAGGCAGACCTATAAGATAACCTAAGTTTTAGCAACAATTTCAGTGTTAGTAGTCACCATCATAGGGTGATGAGATGGAAAATATGACTCTGTGATTTATATCTTCCTTCAATGCAAGATTAGAAAAAGCAGATATATTTGAAAAATTTAAATCTCATATAGACCTATTTAAACAAATGATGCGATATAATTACACAATCATCCACAATTTGAAGATTCAAGTCAACTAAATAGCCAAGATGGATGATGAAGAGGTCAAGACAAACTTCATAGTAAGACAAATGTATACCCTATAGATCCAGTTTTATCCAATTTAGTTAGGAGTAGCAAAACACTTGATGATTAAAATGATAAAGTGGAGGACCTGCTAAGCTTAGACAAGTATGAGGAAGTGGGCGAGGAAGTAATGAAAAAAAGTAAACTAACACCAATATCATGTCTATTAGCATAGGTGACGATTATAAGTTAGAGAAAAATTTGGACTGGATCAACTTGATGTTGTTATCTTCCACAACAAATGCCAATCTAAAACATTATACATCTCAACCCACTATGATATTAATTCCATACCCAAACATGTTTGAAATAGATGGAAAGAAAGAAGGATTTGTTATTTCACAGATGTTAAAGAATATTCAGTGCTTAAAGGATCTCCTTTTCAATAAGAAGAAGTGTGAGGGGTTATCTGTAGTTAACTTAATTAAGTGAAGATGACTCCTATATCCTAAAATGAGAATTAGAGAAGTAGAGTAGCCCAAATCCAAGAAAATGTAAGGGAGCTAAGGAGTCTTAGATTATGAAAAGAGTGGAAGCAAAGTTTTAATTATAGATCCAGGATGAATGGTTTAGGTGAGAGGTATAACTCAAAAACTTTTTAAAAAGAGCTTATTAGGAGGCAACACAATATTCTAATCCTAATTGTATTTAGGATTACATTACTTACTTTAAGTTGATGGCCTTAGTGTATATATAATTCTATGTTGAGATTGTTTATTAAATGTTAAATTCATAATTTGATTAAGTAACTTTTATACAAATCGTGACTTTGTGCATACTAAAAAAACCAAATTTATTAAGTGAAATACTTTGATTTGACTTGTGTGACCTTACGAGAAATTAAACCTTCATGTAGAATTTTTGTTTTAAATGTAGATACCTTCTTTCATTTTGGATCTCTAAAGCTTACATATCGTCTTCTTGAGATTACATGTAAGATGTGTATAAGCATTAAAATGATAAATACACTTAGGATTGAATATGCAGTTAGGATTGAATTTGAGTCAAATTGTCCACCTTTTATACATTAATCTACTAGTAAACCCTTTTGAGGTTAATTTAAAATTGTTTTTCTTTATAACCCTTTTCTAAAGAACTTTAAACCTAAAAGAAAACTAAGTAATTACTTTTAATTCATGATCAATAGAGTTTTTTCTTATAATTTAATGTAATTGTTGACTACGATATTCAGAAAAACAAGTTTTAAGGAGATAATGATATTTTTGAAAAAGGTAATATGAACAAAAAATCATGCTAATTAAAAAGAACTACAATTATTATATAAAAATGTAATTAATTTTTAGAAAAAAAGAAAAATTTTGTTGAAAATCAATTCACATGAATTCTTGTACTTGAAAAGAATGATTGAGGAGGAGGATTTTTGCAAGATATGATAAATTGGTTAAGATTTTTATTGATAACCCCATTTGGGCCAAAGATGAAAAGGCATAATTGTGTGAAGAATTCCAGAAGTCAACTAGATTGTTTAAGGAATTCCTTAGTATGAGAATCAATTAGAAAGTTCAGGATTGGAAAATCCAAACAATTGGTATATAAAAAAATTGCGCTTTAAAAGAAAGTGCATGGAAGCAGCTAGTTAGGACACGGTAGTTAGAAGTTAAGAAATTATAAGAAAACTACTTAAGGCTATTGAAATTAGGATAACAGTGTATGGTAACCAGAATATGATCATAATGGAAAGTGAGTTAGAAGTTGAGCAGTTACATGAAAACTACTTTGAGTTAGTTAAAGTTGAGAGGATTGTAAATTTAAAAGCATCACAATACAAAGAACCTATACAAGGACAGAAAAAGAGGACACATAGTAAAAACAATAAAAAACCAAGAAATTGAGCAGTTACACGAAAACTACTTTGAGTTAGTTAAAGTTGAGAGGATTGTAAATTTAAAAGCATCACAATACAAAGAACCTATACAAAGACAGAAAAAGAGGACACATAGTAAAAACAATAAAAAACCAAACTTTATCATTATCTCAAATTCTTTTTGTATTATGTACTTCTTTTTTGCCTACATCAAATTATCTCTTTAGTTCTAATCTTATTTCAACACTCTTTAGCATTTAGCAGCCAAAAATTTTATTTTCTAAGTTTTTTAAAGCCCACCTATATCATTAATAAGAAGTTATGCATAAAATTGGGAGAATTCCTTTTTGGCACGCTCGAATTTCAGGTTGATGGTGTGAGTGACCAATAATTTGGCATGCCTAGTAGGACATAATGTTGTGTATGAGGAATGGAAAAGAAATCGACATGTCTCCAATTTTAGAGGAAAAGCTCCCTACTATTGTGTAGAATTAAGGTTTTGTATCCTAAATGATTGAAATTCTTTAGAAGGCAACATCGCCTTCAATTAAGTCTCCACTTGGCAAGAGTTTGAAATTGCTATAACTATCAGCATGAAATGATGTTGTTCATACAAATGAGATTCTAAAATTGAAATCCAACTTATCCTTAATGATTAAAGTAATCAAAAGGATGATTGAGAAGGTGGAAAAAAATTCTATTACTCTAGTTCAAGTTGCTAGGCATAATTCTCCCTCTCCAGTTAGATAAATGTTTGAAGGGCACAGGGGACATACTACACCAAATGCAATGGAAGTTGGTGAGTGTAGTCATCCTCCATTTTCTTCCTCTATGAAAGAAATACATATTCTCCTCATAAAAGAGAGGATATTCATATTCCATTTATGCGTCTTAATTCTAGTTAATGGACTGACAGGTTGTTAGCCCTCAAACTCCTGATATACATGGATTTGTCTTTTAATATGAATCTAATGGACCAAATTACGACTTATGGGGAAACCTTTTAGTTGTAAATTGTAATTATGTTATTTCTCCTTTATAAATTAAACTTTAAATTGATATGGAAACTGTTAGAGAAGCTTTTCAAAAACAATATAGACTTGGCTTGAAACATGTTGGCTCAAAATTCCATAAGTCTTATCCGGAGCATATTAGTTAAAAAAATTCTTATCCCCATGGTTATAGAATTCCTGAATCCAATTTGTTTTCTGGTGAAGATTGCCAATCAACCATTGAGCATATTGCTATCTTTACTATTCAGTATGGTGAATTGGCTAATTATCAAAATTTTAGTTATTTCAAAATCAAATTGTTCCTAAATTCATTAACAAGCTTAAATTTCTCTGATTATGCTTTGTTTCTTATGAATTTTTTCCTTTTATACTTAGTTTTTCTGGACTAAACCTGAAATTAGTATAGCTAAATTGTCTAGAGTTGCTCATAAAAGTGGCGAGAATGTAGACCTATTCATCTTTCAATTCAAGAAGATAAGAATTTAATGATGAATTGCACTCTTAGAGACCTAATATATGAAGTTAGCTCTAAGAGGTCTCGATATTAAACTTCAAAATTTTTTTAAGGTATAGAATTTCGTGATTTTTATGAATTTGCAGTAAAAGTATTTGAATATGAAGAAGTTCTTAAAGAAGAAGGTCATCAAAATAAGAGTTCAGTTGATACTTATTTTATAGAAACAAGTTCATATGATTCAACGATGGCTAAAGTTAACATCCCTAGGACCTATTTTCATCCTGCTTTAGATCATAAATCTCTTAAAATCAAAAGAAAAATACAAACACTAACTACTCAGATTCAATACATTGTTAACACCTCTAAAATAGAGGAAATATTTAATTTTTTGTTATAAGAGAAATTCATTACTTTACCGTTAGATCATATAATTACCACAAATGAAAAAAATAAAAGGGAAAGACTACTATAAGTACCACAATACAAGGAGTCACCTAACGAATTCTTGTTGGAGATTTAAGAATGTTATTCAATATTGAATCAATAAGGGAATTTTGATGTTTGCTAAAGCTGATCAAGCCTTATTGATAGATGAAGATTCATTCCCACATATTACAATTGTAAATGCTACTAAGTTTGATTTATGACTTTTTTTTGGATGTCAAGAGGAACCTAACAAATAGGCTTTCACAAAAAGATGTTGCAATAGTAGTTGAACAAAAATTTCAAACGCAGTAGATCATGGAGAAATTTGAAGAGCTACAAGGATCTGAGAATGTAGAGCTGGTTTTTGAGAGGAAGAATACCATATATTTGATTTGTTTAACTAAATATACATAAGGGTAATTCTTAATAGCCTGAGTAAAATTTGGCCCATTTGACCCAAAGATGAAAAGGTCTAATTGTGTGAAGATTTTCAGAAGTCAACTAGAATGTTTAGGGAGTGCAGACAATTAACACATAACTTGAGAGGAAGAATATCATATATTTGGTTTGTTTAACTAAACATACATAAGGGTAATTCATAATAGCCTAAGTAAAATTTGGCCCATTTGACCAAAAGATGAAAAGGTGTAGTTGTGTGAAGATTTTTAGAAGTCAACTAGAATGTTTAGGGAGTCTAGACAATTAACACATAACTAACATATGCTTTAAAAATAATAATATATGGAGGTAGTTACTTAAGATGTGGTAGTTAGAAGTCAAGCAGTTACAGAAAAATTGTTTGAAGCTTTTGAAGTTAGGAGAATAATGTGTAGTAGGTAAAACATGGTTATAATGGAAAGTACGTTAGAGTTAAGCAATTACAGGAAAACTTTTTGAGGCAATTAAGGTTGAGAGGATTATATAAATTCACTAGCATCATAACATAAAGAACATACACACAGATGAGAAAAGAGGACAAACAACAAAAACAATAAGAAAGCTTCCAAACCTTATCATTATCTCAAATTCTCTTTGTATTACATGCTTTTCTTTTTTCTAAATCAAAATGTCTCTCTAGTTCAAATCTTATTTGAACACTTTTTAGTATTTTGGTAGCTTAAAATTTTATTCTCTAAGTTTTCACCTACCTATATCATCGATAAGCATTCAAATGTCAAATTGGGATAATTCCTTTATAGCATGCTCAAATTCCAAGTTAATAGTATAAGCAACCAACAATTTTAATCAATTTCTTAATTTATTTTCTCTGTTAATTATGAAAATTTGTTCAAAGTCTATTTGATTTTTGGCTTATATATCTATTTAAGTAGTGGATATTAGATGCTTTTCAAAGTTGTAGTAAGTTCAATTTCATAAGAAGATGATGGGAGTACTTCACTAAAAATTTCAAACACTTATGTGAATAAATGATATCTTGTGAGGATATGTCACATTGAACTGTTTGAACTTAATAAAGGTAAAATAATATTTGTATTGTCTTGTTTATATATTGATCTGCTTAAGAAGTATTATATGTTTAAGTTTCACAATTCAATTAGGAATTAGGTTTGTAAATTATAAAGTTCACTAATGAGTTTAGGTTAATGTTTATGGGTATCATTTAAGTAAAATCTTAGGAGATTATAACTTCTTTATTAGTGATACCTAGGGATTTAAAGGTTTATGGTATATACTAAATACTACTGTATACCCAGGTCAGTAGCTTGGTTTTATATGTTGTTAATTACTTGAGGATA
Organism: Erythroxylum coriaceum; assembly: GCA_026874005.2. NCBI lineage: Eukaryota > Viridiplantae > Streptophyta > Magnoliopsida > Malpighiales > Erythroxylaceae > Erythroxylum > Erythroxylum coriaceum. The sequence goes on along the minus strand of JANQAP020209449.1, from coordinate 2,491 downwards.
AGCTATAAGTTATGTGTGGAAGAATTTGATAAGTCTATATTTTACATGTTAATCTGAGGTTAAATTACTTGGTATTTTACAATTTTATAGCACATGTTATACGAATTATATGATATTTTGTTATGTTTAGTTCATTGTCTTCTAGGTAATGATTTTAAGAAGATAACTCGAATTTGAGTGTAACTTTCTTCACTATTGTCCAAAGAGGAGATTTTAGATTCATTAAAAGATAAAAAGACATAAAATAACTTTATAGAAGACATTAAAGGTCAACTCTAGTACAAAGATGTCAAATAGTGAAAAAGATGGTGGAAAAGTGCATAATAAACGTAAAACATGCCAAAATGGCGTATCTTATCTTTTGTGAGGTTTAGAGGAGTGAGAAATGGAACAAGATCAATGTTGGTTATAACTTGGTTTTAGGTGACAGTTTTATATTATCTTGTGATGTATAGAAGTTTTAGTATAAAACCGGTGTTCATGTTGATGTTTGTATGACATCAATTCTCATAAATTTCCAAAGACGCATTAAATCACAAGTTCAATCATTCTAGGACTATATTTTGTAACTTTATCTATAAATATTATCATAATGGTTCTTTTCATAGAACTTTGAAGATGACGACAACATCATTTGTCACTAAATTATTTGTTTTAGGATTCTTTGCATCAAGGAAAGATTTTAGAGTAAGATTAAAGGAGCTAGTGACACCACTTCTAGTTAGTCCTTTATATCTTTCTTTTATATTAAAATTGTTCTTTTTTAGTTTTGTTTTCATTATGTTCAATAGTTAAAATCTTTGTTAGGGTTTAAGATGTAGCTTAAGATGGATTCTTAAATTATTTATGCATAATTTGATTATTTATGAGTTGAATATATTCTTTTTATTCTTAATCTTAAATTTATACATAATCATCATCGACTGAATCTTATGGATTATATATAGATTAAGAAGAGAAATATGATTTATGCATTAGGAGAATAAATATTTAAGCACTAGAGAACAAAAGTATCTTAGTAGTCAATAACTAAATAAATTAACTATAGTTTATGAGTTTGATTATGTTGAATTGCGCATCAAGATGTAGTAGTTACCTAATTGAACATACCTTTGTGCTTTGAGAAAGGACATATATACTTTTGGTTAATTATTATTTCAACCATGATGACGAATTTTGTGTGAATTCCATATAAACAAACTCCAAAATTCTAACGTTTGTCTTCTTGAGTCCTTTACACCAACTTAATTGTTTGATTTTTTTAAATTTAGCAAATTGATTCTTTTTCATTAAATATTGTTTTTTAGTTTTATTGATTTAACTAGGATTGATAGATATAGTAATATAGTTCATGTAAGATCAATACTCTGAATTTAATCAAATTTTAGTAACTTGTTACTATTGACTTTATACACTCACAAATAAATTTAGTAGTTCATTCCTCTTCACCCATTAAAAGGATATATTGAATTTTCAGTTAGAATCCAAGGAATTGACATAAACCAAGAATTATTTGATTGAACTACTATAAACTAGTTTTGTCAGTCTTTTACTATTCTTTATTATTATTATTATTATTATTAGTTAATAGATATCTATTATAAGAAGGAAAAGGGGTAAACATTTTTATACTTAATTAGGTCTTCTTTATGTTAAGTATGTTAATTAACTAAAATGTTTAAACAATTCAATTCTTATATAAATAAGTTGTTAAATCCTTTTCTTTTTTATAACAAAATAATTTATAGTTATTATCTTACATGTTATTTAAATATTTGAAAGTACCTGTATATTAAATAAATATTGTTTTCTTTTTTAAACATATTATAAAGGATTTTAAAATATGTAATTATTCACAAAATATATATAAATAAATAATTATTTAATAAATCAAACAACTTACTTAACCAAAAAATTATTGAAGAGAGTTAAACCCTTAACTACTGCACAGTGTTTTAAAAACCGAACCGAACAGGCCGGTCGGACCGAAAAATCAGTGACCCAGAGCATAAAACGGTCTGGTTTGACTTTTATTTTTTGTTAGTGGTTGGCTCGTTTATTTTACGGTCGGACCGGTAAAAACCTGTGAACCGGTATAAGAGAAAACCGCCCGGTTCACGTAAAATAACTCTGCCTCACGTTTCTCTCTCACTTCTGTCAAATAAAACTCAAAAATAGAATAAAAGAAAGACATAGCCGCTTGAGAAGGAAGACACCGCCGCTCTCTCAGGCCTCATCTTACCCACTGCCGCTGTTTGCTCTATTCATCGGGTCTCTGTCTCACGTCTGTCTCTGTCTCTTAGGTAGCGAAATTGGGAGCTTGCGAGGTGGAGACTGGTAGTGCTTCTCTTCCTGGTCAAAGTCATCAGATGCTTCTATTGCTTGGTTCACATAGTTTGGCTCTTCTTGCTCTGCTTTTCGTTACTTTTTGGACTTGTTTAGAACTTTAGATTTAAAAAAACAGAGGAACTAAAGGTTATGTGAAATTATT